>JAUMHM010000050.1:5621738-5636244 GCA_032362435.1 Melikaiella ostensackeni
TACATACATTATTACGCCTGGGATTATTAAATACTTTTTCGTTTTTTGAAATATCAATATTCTTTTACGGATATCTTGAAAAAAGGATCAGATCAGATTTTGAGAGGGTGATTTTCTAGCATCTAGAGTCATTAAGATGAGATCCCCGCAGTTTTTCTTAGCTACATATCAGGCAAACTTTTTTTCCGTATATAAACACCGTGTACAAAGTTCATTTTGGCGCCATCCAGCGGGAAATTTATCTTACTCATCAAACGCAAGCTGAGAGTGGTCCACCCCTCGGTAGTTCCTTTTACATTTTCCTCGACTTCTTAATTTCGGGAATGCCTTGACGAGCTTTCAAGGTATCTTGATAATAATCGTCACAATGTAGGAAGTCCGTGCGCCTAATGCAGGAGATGCGCTACCATTAAAAATACTACCGTTCGTTCTAAAGCGGCGAACTGCTACCCGTAAGGTAAAAAAGGGAACGAAGAACGCACTAGTTTGACAATGGCGATTCTCCAGCGTCGTTCTCGTCTCTTTAACAATACCTACAGTCTCTCTTTTCGCTCCTCTCGCGCCTTTCCTACAATCAAATGCCGATTCACCAACCCCTTCCATCCCAAGTTGCGCCCGCCCGAGAAGCAACAATGTCCAATGCATTTTTCTGATTAAAATTTGAAGACTCCGTATAGTTCGATGCATGTTTCGAGAGAGGATGGTAGAAAAGTGTCTGGCGGATGTTGGTCTCCATTGACGCGCAGACGAAGGAGATCGTCGAGAGTTATTTCCGTCGACCAATATAACCACTAGGTCTATGACCCTGTGTCTAAAGTGCCAAGAAAATAAAATTCAGACAAACGTATTGCCAATTCTTGAATTGCATCAAGATGTTCCTGAAGTGTTATGTATCTGTACTCTTGAATGTTTTTTTGTTGCAAATTCTGAAAAAGTGTTTCAGGAGTATTTATTACAAATTATGACGTCTTATTTTATTTTATAGTAATCTATAATAATCCTTATGGATTAGGTTTTCGCTCCATGTATACCTTCTTCGGGTTTTCACATATCTGAAATCCCCTCTTTCACAGGAGATCGTTACATTGAACCTTTCAGCTCAAATCTCTTCCCAAAACCCCCCATTAAACAACTCTCATAATAAGCCTGCAAGCAATGCCTAATGTACTCAATCTAGAATCAATCAAGAATTAATCTAGAATATTTTAGAACATTCTAGAATCGATTAAAATTTTATGTGAAAAGGGGAACGCCTTTCAACTCCGCTGGTATTCGAGCCCAAGACCTTTCTTAGCCGGACGACTGCTCTACCAACTGAGCAGTAGTAGAGCAGTCCTCCGGCTGACGAAAGGTCCTGGAATCCCAGTGAAGTTGAAGGGCGTTCCTTTTTTCACGAAAAATTTCACTTAATGTCTTATTTTTAAAATTCCATATTGTCTTAGTAATGTAAAAATATTTCTAAGATTTCAAAACCTTTCTTATATACTAAGAAATACCAAAACATGGTATAATATTCTAGAATATTCTCGAAATGATAAGAACAATCCACAAATAGAAGATTCCAGAATATTTTAGAAAAGTAAAGAACGTGATAGATTTTTGTAGAATTTGATAATAATGAGAATATTCAAAAAAAAATTAAATACTATGGAATATTCTAAAATCCTCTAGAAATGTCTAAAGCATTGCAGAAAATTTCTTTGAAGGACATTTACGAACATTGCAGGATATCCCTATGTATTTAAAGAACTCCAGAATATTCATTGACGGCAAGGCGAAACCAAATACGTTAAGCTAATATTTCTGTAAACAATCATACACGTTAAAAAATATAAATTTGATAATTTTTTTGAAAGTTTGATTCATTTCTGCACAGCTAAACATTAATTGATTAGAAGGTGATTTTGAACTATGAAATTAATTTCCTATAAAAAAATTCTTACTCTTGATCATAATTTATATACAATAAACACTTCAAAAGAACATTTTTTCAAGGAATAAATTTGTCAAGAAAATTTATTACTTATTCCTTCCATATTTTCACGAATTTTTAATGAATATTCGAGGAGTTTTTTCCTTACAACAAAGTATTTACACTCGTTTAATTATAATCGCATACAAAATATCTATACGTAAATAATACTGCTGCTTTCTTCAGTCAATCATTTGAATGAAAATATTGTGATTACGAACTTGAATGTTATTCTATATTTTGCCAAATAGTTTACTAGTAATTCGAATTGAAGTTCCATATTTTTTTTGCCTTCTAAATTTTGAATTTTGATGCTTTAAAAACTGGAAGCCTCAAAACTTTGAAACCTCTAAATATAAATGCTTTTATACAAAATCTGTCGGGTAGGGTGGTCCAAAATTCGCCAAGTTTGAAAAATGCAATGTGGAAAAATTTTGGAAATTCTTGTTCCTTTGTGAAAAAAGAGAAAAGAGAAAAAAGAGGAATAAGAAAGTTCGAATAAAAAAATAATAATTTTCACCGAAGTGAATCGACCTATTTCATCAAGTGTCAGTCTTTTCAATAACGCCACAATTAAAATAAATTCCGTCGAATACAAATGAAGTTTTATTTGAAATTTTGTCGTTTTACAGTCAAGTCACTCCGCTCTTTATTTTCTCACTGAATATACTCAACGGGAATATGATTTCAGTCTTGGAATTTTCCTGGGTTTAAAAATTATTTTGAAAATTATTACAAGTTTTTATGTTCGCAACATTTTCATTCGAAATATTAAAAAAAATGGTAAATGACAACAACTATATTTTTGAAACAGTATGGATATTATTGAAAATCATCAGAGCAACCCTGAAATAAATATGTTGGGAACTTAAACAAATTATATTGCAATTTCTTCGTATATCATCACTATCCTAAACATTTGAACTAGAGTACGTATTTCAAAATGTATCATTTGAAGTATTGGACTGTATATGGTACACTAACATTTCAAAGCAAGCAGAACAGGAATAAGGACATCTTTGATAAGGGTACTTTATTCGTCCCACGTAGCGATTCTGATCTGCATTCAAGACTGTGTTCAGTGCCCCGGAATAGCATAGGACGTATACCTATTCGCAAAAAATCTGCAAGTCTAAGAATGAGAAGAGATTCCTATACCTTGATGTACAAATTTTCAACTTTAAAATAAACGTGAAAATACCCATAATCGTTCCTGAAATCTTTATTCATTGACTCAATCAATTTTAAAGTGATTTAAAAGAAAAACAAATTGTTTTTGATTTACACAATTCAACCAACTTTTTAAATATCTCTCTATATAAATTTCTGACCATATAATTCAAGGAAAATTAGGGGAAAAAGCGCATTTTTTCTACCTTCACACTTCTGCACTGGAAATTTGTTTATAGAATTCGTTCATAAAATCAATAAAGAATATCAAATAACAAAATTTTATGAATACGCGTCATTGGCGTCATAAGTTAATGAAAATTTTTAAAAAACACATGAATTTTTTCTGCGTTTGAACATCCATGCTGGGTATTTCTGTATATACTCTGTTTATAAAATGAATAAATATTGTCAGATAGCAAATTTTTATCACTAAACATGACTGGTAGCATAATTTCAGCATGATTAAGAGAAAAAACGATTTACTTCTGCCTTTAAATGTCCACACTGAGCATTTGTTTGTATAATTTGTTTATCAAATTAATAAAAAATATCGGATGACAATTTTCCATCATTAAATATCACTGACGACATAATTTGAGTAAAATTAAGTGTTTCAGAAATAAAATATGAAATAACGGTGGGGAACGGTATTAGGAGTAGGTATTATTCATTATTATTACTTATTATTACTTATACAGTTTATATACATAAAGAGTAGGTCATATAAACATAGCACCGTCGAATACACTGATTGATTTTTTTTAAATTTCCTTTTTATTATTTCTAAAATTGTATTCTGGCCCTTCTTGCACATTCCTGTTTTTTACCATAAAGTTACTAGCGTATTCGACTTTTTTATTCAAAAATTTGTTCAACAGTTTAACTTATCATTTCTATGTAAAATTTTTGTTCAATTTCTATTACTAGAATGCCTTAAATATTCAAGTCTGGAATGAAACAAAAGACAGAAATATTTGGTTCTGAAAATTCGAGGCTGCTCGAACCCTTCGGATGATGACAGCGAGTCGAGACACTCTGACAAAGTAATACAAATCCCGCGGCGTTAGGTACCTACCTACAATGAAAGGCATTTTTAGGCAGGGAAACGAGACTTCAACCATCAGGATAATGGGTCCTCTTTACCACGTCGCAAGTCACCATAGCCCGAGAGTGTCGGCGGATCCAGACTTTAGACTTTGGAAGGCTTTTTATGAGGCTGGTGGAGCTGATCTTGTGGGTGGAAAGGTGGCCAGGGTGACACGGGGAGGACTATGGTCGGTAGGAGGTAAAGGCCGAAGGAGCAATGTTCACCAGACCGGGCTACGAGAGGTGGTATACCGTACCACTTGTCCCTTTTCAGCTCGCAAAAGCCCTCCCAGGATTGCGGCGCCACGCTTAAAGCTGTCGCCTTGGGCTCTGCTTATTCTGTGGACATCCCTATTTCTGCTCCTTCCTCTTTCACTGATCCCTTATTTTCGTATAAAATTCTTATTACCAACCACCTCGCAATTTTTTCTGCAATGTTCCAGAAAATTAAACCATCCACGGAACAAATTATCCTTCAAAAGTTAAGGAGTTGGTTGTGTCTAACGGAGGAATATAGAGCAAACATAAAATCATTCTTCAAAAAAGGCTTTTTATGAAGCCTGTTTTCAGGCTAATAATTAGAAGATAATTTCTGACTCTCAAGGATGACTATAATTCATCTTATTTTTTATGCCGCACATCTGTTTATATATTCATGGGGAATATGCAATAGAAATTTTGTTTGAATATATGATGACGTCGGCATAAGAAAGGCCCTTATGGCCAGTTCTAGCTTAGATGATATTTGCGTTTTTCGAAATCAGGGTCAAAATTCTTATTTTCGGGTTTGAGTAGGAAATAATACTAGGTCCTATACTGAATCTATTCACACTATAGTCATGTCTCGAAAGCAAACAGAAGTGTGTATATTTAATCTTCGAAGAAAAAGCATAAGACGTGCGCTTATGACACTCGCCAACTTTAGTTGCCTTTTTCTTGAAAAACGGTTTTTCTAAGTTACAACCTTAAAAACTCTCTAGCGACTCTTTTTCAACCTAAAGAATTCGTCTTGAGCTTATAATGCCGGGAATACATCTGGCTATATGACCCTGTACGTAACTCCATATCAACCATAAAGGCACTTTTCATGTCGACGCCGACAAGTAATCTTACGGTTTTACATGTATTCCAGAAGGCCATGGATATACCGAAATTTCGGTACGAATTTCCGGATCTTTTCGGTACGAACAGACATAATCTCGTTGGAAAGCAGTTTGTCCTGCAACAATTTTTCAAGGTGGACGAAAGAATTGTAAAAATTTGAAGGTGTAGACAGGTCCTTCAATTTTAAGTAGGGTCGAACGTTGTCGGTAAACATAATTAATGACCACTTCAAAAACTTCTAGTATCATGCTTACTAAGATGGTCCAAAATTTTTTTTTTCAATTTCAGTGCTCTCACCCCCATAAGTGAGAAATTGGGTTTTGCGAGTTTTTGAAGCCAATTATTATTTTTTTCTGTTTCCCTTAGTAAGAATTATTTCTAATACATAAAATATTACTTTCTACCAAAATAATTCCTTGAACAATGTATCATTATTTATAACAATATTTGCTTAGAATAATGCTATAAAGTTGCGATTTTTTCTAAAATTCTTCACTTTTTGTCCGCTTTTCACTTAGTGAGGTAATAATTAATGCAAGTCAACAAAAATAATTGTTTAAGCGAATTACTATTGTTTATAACTATCTTCTCTAAGTGTAATGCTAGAAAGTTGCTGTTTTTTTCTGAGATTTTCAGATTTTCTTTGACTTTTTAATTATGAACAAATAATCAATGAATATCAACAAAAATCATTTTTCGAAGCCCTTTTGTTTAAAATAATATTCTTATAAATTTAATAAAAGGGTAAAAATACTTCTCTCCGAGAAAAATGAAATATTATTAAAAGAATGATTTTTGTTGATGTTCTTTGTATCATTTTCAACCAAACAGCTGTATTTTAATCAAAAAAGTTTAGATTTCTACTAAAATAAATAAATGTTCAAAACAAACAGATGAATTTTCAACAAAATACATAGTTTAGTTTTATCCAAAAATATGAATTTTCAACCGAAAGGATGAATTTATCACCAAAAAAAGAATTTTTATCAAAGTACTCGTAGTTCCACTTTAAAACAAGTAGTTGAATTTTAATCAAAAAGATCAATTTTCTACCAAAAAGACGAATTTTCAACAAAATACGCAAACTCTCAACCAAATCGTTGTATTTTCAATTTTAAAAAAATTTAAACCAAAAATGAAATAGTTAAGTTTTCAGTTAAAAAATAAATTCTCGAGAAAAAATCGAATTTCCAACGAAATAGTTAAATTTTCAACAACAAAAAAATGAATTTTCAACTCGAATGATGAATCTTTAACCCAAAGAAATGAATTTTTGAACAAAGTACTTCCACTTTCAACCAAGTAGTTGAATTTTTAATCAAAAACGATGAATTCTTAACGAAAAATGTGATGGTTGCTATTTCAACCAAAAAAGATTCAAATTTTAAATAAAAAACAGTTCAATTTGACCAAAAAAGACGAATTGTCAACAAAATATTTAATTTTCAACCAAATTGTTGATTCTTCGAACCGAGGAGACGAATTTTCTTCAAAACAGTTGAATTTTTAACTCGGAAATACGAATTTCAACAAACAAGTTCATTTTCCACCAAAACAGATTAATTTTTCTACCAAAAAGTGCATTTTTAACCAAAAAATATGAAATTTATACCAAAAGAGATGAATTTTTGGAAGAGTTGAATGTTCAACCGTGAAAGATTTTTCAGTTAAGAAAGATAAATTATTTTAACCAAACTGTTGAATTTCCAAGCAAAACTGACGAGTTTTCTGCAAAACAGACGAGTTTTCTACAAAGTAGTTGAATTTCGAACCCTAAAACATGAATGGTTGAACCAAAACGTTAATTTTTAACAATGTAGTTCATTCTTGCAAGCAAAGAAGATGAATTCTCAACGAAAAATGTAATAGTGAATATTTCAACCAAAAAATATTCAATTTTCAAGCAAAAAACAGTTGAATTTAACAAAAATAGTCGAATTTTCAACAAACTAGTTGGATCATTAACAAAAACAGATTAATTTTCAACCAAACAGCTGCAATTTTAACCAAAAAGTTTAATTTTCTACCAAAAAAGATGAATTTTCAACAGAATATATAAATTTTTGGCCAAATACTTGAATTTTCAGACAAAAGAATTAATTTTCTACCAAAAACGACGAATTTTCAACCGAATAGTTGAATTTTCAACTAAAAAAGATGAAATTTCTACCAAAAGAGATCCATTTTTGAACTAAAAAAATAAATTTTCAACCAAGAAAGATTTTTCAGCCAAGAAGGAAGAAAATATTTCAACCAGTTTCTTAATTTTCCAATTAACAAATAGAGACATTAAGCCATAGACTTTGTTCCCATTCCGTTGAGGTTCAGTTTTTAGTCGACTCTATAAAAACACGAATTTTCTACAAAACAGTTGAATTATGAACCCGAAAATATGAATCTTCAACAAAAAAGTTAATTTTCAACCAAATAGTAGAATGTTGAACAAAATAGTTGAATCCTTAACCCAAATAGAATTATTTTCAACTAAACAGTTGCATTTTTAACCAGAAAGTATGAAATTTCTACCAAAAGAAATAAATTTTCAAATTAAAACGACGACTTGTTAGCAAAATAGTTGAATTTTTAATTCGAAAATATAAAGTGACATCAAAAGAGTTCATTTACAACCAAATAGCTGAATTTCCTACCAATCTGTTGAAATTCCATTCCAAAAATACAAATTTTGTACGAAACAGTGAAATTATCTAATGCTTTGAATTTGAAAGGGTGTAGGGTTGATTGCCTTAAAGAATGCAGTACTTGATATTTGAATGGCTCCTCATTAAGAAAAATGATACCTGGAAAAATGAAGAAATTCCTGGAAAAAACCTGGAATTGTCAGGGAATTTTTTTCTAGGCTTTGAGTGGACACCCTGTAGAAAAAATGTAATTAAAACCTTCACAAAAAGACTTTTAAATTTAAAGTATCAACAATTTGAATTATTCTAATTTGAAGGCTCTCGTTTTTGAAAATTTGTTTATTTTAAACAGCATTATTATTATTAGTAATAGTATTATAAGTAAGTATTAGTATTATTTCGATAGTGAATGCAGCTTAAAAGCTGATATATACAGCTTTTAAACCTTGAACAGCTACACACGTCTAAGAAGCTAACACGTTGGACAAATTTTAAATAAAAGAAAAAAAATAATAATAATTTTTAAATTTTGTTCAATTTACATAAATTTTTATGAATTCTGTTAAATCCTCTTGAATTTCCTTCAATTCTTCTAAATTCACTCCAATTTTACTGAAATCAATGCAATTTTTTTTCAATTGATTTGAATCCTTTTGAATTTAACTTGCATTGTCTTAAATTCATTCTGAATTCTTACAGATTTTATTGAATTTTTGTAAACCAACTCCAAGTTTAATCAATTCATGAATTTTCTGAACAGTTTTTAATTATTTTGAGTTGACTTGATTTTTTTTTAATTCACATTGAGTTTTTATGAATTTTATCCAATTTTTTACATTTTCCTTAAATTCCTCTAAATTCTAAATTAGTAACGATGAGCTCGCAAACGTTTTCTCGTAATTTCTCATAAGTATTAGTATTATTTCTGTAGTGAATTCAGATAAAAACTGTTGCAAAATTCGTAATTAAAAGAAATCAGAATTATTTTATAAGCAACCTTTTTATTTGCAATGTTTGAAAATCATCAATTATAAATAACAGCACTAGAAAATTGATTATTGAAAAATAAAATGTTCAAAATTTATCAATTAGATATTTAAAACACTTGAAATTTAGCAAGTAAATATTTGAAATATTCCTAGTTACTTACATAATTGTATCATTACAGCTAGAAGATCTTCAAATAAAAAGTCTACACAGTTAAATAATTCAAGTTTGAAGCTTCTAAAGTTGAATAATTTAAGTTTGCAAACGTTTTATATTCAATATTTTGAAATTCCTGGAATAATAAACAATTACAGAGTAAAAAAAAATTGCATTTTTAACTCCTAAACACTTATACAAATAAACAATTTCAATAATGAAGAAACATTAGCACACCCATCGAAGGGACGAATAAAGGACTAAGCCCTTTATAACATATTCAGGGCTGCCACGGAGTCACTTAAATCACTTTTAGTCACTTTTTCTTTTCAGCTCACTTTTTTCAAAGGAAAGGGTCACTTTAGTCACATTTCTCCATTTCATTTCAGATTTTATCAAAAAGAAAAAAGAAAATCTAAGTAATTTATGTATATAATCTATATAATAATCTATATTATGAGAATGCTATTCAATATTAAAATTTAAATTATTTTAATTTATGATTGTCTGGTTTTCTAGTTCCCATTGTAAAGTATCACACTAAACCTGAAGGTATAAATTCGATCTGCAACAAAATCATCCAATATTGTAACAGTCTCTTCTTTTTTTATGTTGATACAAATTTTCGTATCGATCAAGTACCTTCAGATTTAGTGCGGTTGCGGTACAATTTAAAAAAATTGTATGCTTATCTGTAAGAATATACTAATTCTTTTTTGAACTTATTTATCATATAAATGTATTACTTTCAACTTTTGATGCTGAAATATGAAAATTTTCGTTTCAAAATTCCACACTTTGGTGGTTTTGTTCATTTTTGCGGATGAATAACTGATGGGGAGAAAAATGGAAAAATTCAGGATTTACAATATATGTAAATCAGATCTTCATTTTATCTCCCAGAAAATTTTGCTTAGGTACTGAACCTTTCTCTACCGAAATATAAATTTTCGAAGTCTCACAAAAGATTGTTATTTTTTGGTTTGGTTGGACTAAGTTGAAGTTGGCTAGATATTTAAGAATTCAATTTTTTAATTAAAAATCCTGAATTCCTTCATTTTTCTCCCAAAGATTTATTCATTCGCGAAAATAAAAAAAATCCTCCAGTGTCGAATTTCAAAACGAAAATTTTCGTATTTCCGAATAAAAAGTTGAAATTATTATTATAATTTCGCAAAATTTTAAGTTTCTATTTAAAATGTACATTTATAGCTTCCAGTCACAATTAATTGTTGACAATCAAAAACGATTCGTTCTTATAGAGTTTTTTTATATCCATAAAAAAAAATATATATATTCTAAGTGATTGTGAATTTTTTTAATCTTTTGAAATCTCTTGAAATCTGCTCAAACTTTTTTTTTAATTTTTGAAATGTCTGAGCATTTTTACTATTATTTTTTTAGATTAACGAATCCTCTCTTGTAAATTAAAGCTGCCGTATACCATAATTGTAATAAACAGTCTAAACGTTTTTAGGAAGATAATTATAATTTCAAGTATTTTGAGTTCTGATATATGTAGTGTTTCTTTTTTTTTAATTAGAATTATTCTAAATAACTGAAATCTCTTAAATTTTTTGATATCTCTTGAAATCTATCCAAAAAGAAACTTACCAGATAAGTTTTAATTTTATAAAACTAAACACAACGTTTTTAATAAGGCTGTGAAAGTGCTGTAAACGGTTATGTTTTAGTTGTTGTTAAAATACAATTTTTGTTCATTATTTCCCAACAAAGTTACTTTTGCCGTTCAAGGACTGTCGCATACATTTTATTTGATTCAATTCAATTTTTCATTGTAGAATTTGAGTTTTTCTCTATTCTATCATGCATAAAAATGTGACATTTTGCTGTGCCGTTGGTTTTTGTAGATTAAGTTTCTAAATAAAAATGAATTAATTTATTAATTCTATATGATAAATATGTTTGGGAAACATTGAATTTTAATTAGTAGGTATCCAAATTTCAAAAAATGAGACCGCAGTCGACGTCGGCGAAATAAAATGGAATGACCCTTATTTAACATGTGATAAAATTAATTATACAATTTGTCTCAACATTACTTGCAAAATCAAGTATAGCGATTGAGCGTCCGGATCGAATAACTCGCCGAGCGCTCGAAACCGGGCAAAACTATTGTCCGGTCGATAACTTCACATATTGAAAATGAAAATGAAAAAATAAAAAAATAAAAAAATAAAAAATATACAACGATTGATCTTTAAAAAAACAAAGTGAGATTCCGCTTACAATTTTTTCAAATTATTAATATATTTTCAGATAAAAATTGAAAACGCTTTTTTTTCGCCGATAAGTCAATCTTTTTCAATTTATAAATTGTCGTTGTTCTCTTAATACAATTTGCAGTAGAAGATTTTTATTTTTTTCACTGTTTTCAAAATGATAATTATTTTGAAATCAATTAAGAAAGTGAAAATCTTAAAAGATAATAATTTATAATGAAAAATATTTTATTATAATTTATTTAAAATTGATTATTATGAAAAAATTATAGTAAAAAATAATTCGTGTGTGAATGAATAATGAAGTTCTTCAAATATTTTATCGTTCTAATGTTCATTCGATCCGTATTGAAAACATTCATAAAAATTATCTAAGTTGTGGAATAAAAAGAGAGGAAAAAAAATTTTCTTTCTCGAAATTTCCCCAAAACCTCTCTCCTATCGAAAAAATTCCTATTGCACTAAAAATCTTAATTCAAGGATAATATAAAGATTAATTAGATTCATTGCCAATTTAAAAAAAAAACAAAACAATAACTACTTACTTCTTTGATAACGCTGTATAATTGGCTGTTGTGCTACGCGCAACTCGGCCGAGCGCTTTTTTAAACTCTCGTTTGTTCAATAACTATTGATCCAATTAAATAAATCTTTGATGAAAAGGTGGGTCGCTCCTTACTCTAAAAATGTGTCGTCGAAATTTTCCGAAATTCGAAACTTCCCGGACTACTTTTTCCAGCCGAAGGATAAAAAATATGGTTTTTATTTGCAATTAAAATACTCTTTACTTTTATTCAATATTTACATGTTTGTCAAGCTTGTATGCATCGCCTAAGTGTCCCGAGTAAAATGACACCGACTAGAAGTCATTTCGCTGAAAATTAAGAAAACAACGACAATTTACGAATTAAAAATCATTAATTTTTCGGCAAAAAAAATAGTTTTTAATTTTTATCTAAAAAAATATAAATAATTTATAAAATTCGTGAGCGGAACCTCACTTTATTTCTTCAAGATCTATCATTGTATATTTTTGTTTTTCTCATTTTTTTTATGTTTGACTTCATCAACTGGACAATACTTTTGTCCGGTTTCGAGCGCTCGGCGAGTTATTCGATCCGGACGCTCAATTGTAACCTTGGTATTCAACCCCGAATTCAGCAATAGAATTTCATCTAATTTTTAGAGCGAATAGTAACCACTTTTAATCACTATTTAGTTTAAATTAGTCACGTTTTGTCCTTTTTTTAAGTACGTTAGTCTGTGGCAGCCCTGAATATATCATTAAAACAGATTATTAAAAATTTTACAAATGTTGCAAAATTGATGGCGTAGCATTATATTTATATAAATAGCTTCCCGCATGTTATTTCCAAGTTTCAGATACCATTTTTATTATTCCATTACGGATCAGTTTGTTCATAATCAGTGCTCCTCATTTTGAGAATCATTTTTAATAAACCTTTTGAAAGTGGATCGTGGAAAACAATGAACAGCGAGTGCACCGGTAGGAATATTTGTTTTTTATCTCCAGACCAATTCAGTTCTATCACAAAGTACACTTGAACGTGGAGTGCGAATGTTCGGGTGTTTCACGAAATACATTCGCGAGCCGGAAGAAGGTACGGAAGGGGTTGCTGCGAGTAAATGAAGTATATGTAAATAATGAGGGCGGGAATGAATATCAAGGGGATCGTGTCGCTGCTAATGGCGAGTGCAACGCCCGCTGAAGAGGTGCCCAAAAATCATCCCATCCTTCCAGCGAGCTTCAGCTGCCCAATTATCGTGAAACGCTCTGCTTCTTCGTACCCGAAATTCTTGGATTCCTATGCAATTTTTCACTGTCGTTAGAACCCGAACCAAACGATTTCAAAGGAGTGTGAGAGCACAATTTTTCTCTTCTTCTTTTACGACACGAGAGCTTTTTTACTTTTTTTCATTTTCATTCATATAATTGGAACCAACAAAATTTTAATGTATTATTATTTAAAATTATATCTCAGACTTCAGATGGTTATAGTCCAATATGTCGAAAGCACTTTTTGAGTTGAATATTTGTACCAAACTGAATACATTGCGCGGGGCTGTCCCGTTTTATATCATCAGTCACGGACACATTTTGGTAATGCAATCAAGTGATCTGATGATAGTGATATGCATAATTTGACATATTGGGTAGTCTGGTATAATTTTTACCCCACCATCCACGGGCTGGGTTACAGCCAAGTGCATAATGGGGGATTATTATTATTATTATTATTATTATTATTTTAATTATTCTTATTATTATTATTAAATACTTATTACGTACGTAATATTGTGATTATGAAGCGGTGCCAGTTGATTTAAGTTAGACCTCTTTATTATTTGTATGTCTCGTTCTTTTGTATTGTCCAATCAGCGTCACATTTATTAAATATATCAGAGAATGTATCCCATTTTCCAGAGACTTTTGACATCAGAATATTTTTACTGTACCGGTCTGTATTGTACTTTTCAAAAGTTCAAGAGTATATAAATTTCAGTCTGATATTGAGCGTAGGCGAGTCTGCACGTTGAGTGCAACTTGATTCAATATTAATGGAATTGCCAGGAACGCTGACACAAATTCAAGCGTAAAGGCCGAAGCGTGGGATGCCTAGGCGGAGCATTTTGAAGTTTGAACAGTTTAAAGTTTAAACCAGGACAGCGATAAGGTCAAAAGTATATATTATAAGTGCAGAGAAGATTAGTCAATCGGACACAACTCCCAGGTTAAGTATAGAGAGGCTTAAGGGCATGCCATACATGGCCTTAAGTTACGGAAAATAATTAAATATTATGTGATAATGCAGATGCACCCGAAATTCTGAGGTTATAGCCTCATTATACTACTGGGGATTCAGGAATTTACACGCAAAAAAAATCTGTTAGCGTTACAGGGGTCCTATGTTAACATAGTGACGGGATAAGCTTTCCATATAGAGCTTATAGAATTTTCTGTAATCTTTACAGAATTTGGTATCTTACAGATTTACTGTCTTTTTCTGTAAATCTTAAAGAAATTTTCGGTAAGTTAGAAGCCGTTCAAGTATTACATCACACGATCAGGGGGGGGGGGGGGTCTACTGTACAAGGATAAAAATGCAAAACCAAAAAATTTCACT
>JAUMHM010000050.1:5636344-5650230 GCA_032362435.1 Melikaiella ostensackeni
TTTACAAAATTCACGTTGGATTTTCAAAAGTCCGTTTCACTCAGTTGAATTGTTCTAAATTCACCCTGAATTATTTTTAATTGATCTTGAATTTCTGTGAATTTCATCGAATTCTCTGCACTTACTTCGAATCTTCTAAATTCACTCCAGTTTTGCTGAATTCAATGGAATATTTTGGATTTTTTTCAATTCATTTGGAATTCAGCCAAAATTCGTAGACATTTATCCTGAATTCTTGTAAATTCATTTGAATTCCCTTGAATTTTTTTAATTCACTCCAAATTTAATGAATTCAATAAATTTTTTAAATATTTTTGAATTGTATCAAGTTCACTTCGAGTATTCTAAAATTCACCCTGAATTTTAATCAACTTTATCGAATTCTTCTTATTTCCCTTAAAATCCCTAAATACACTTGGATCTCATTTACAGAGTTGCTACAGGTCAAGGGTCACTAAAAGTGTTTAAGATAAATTCAGAAAGAATTTTTTCTTTGAATTAGTATTATTCATTTTCTAGGTGTAAGGTTGTTTTTATACGTGAAAGAAAAATTTACGACGGTCAGGAAAAGTCAGGATATGGTAAGATTGAGATTTCATAACAACCCTAGTTAATTTAATTGGTTTTTTATTAAAATTATTTTTTTCCCAACTCACTTAAATCTTGTTGAATTCGCCCCTAATTCTGTTGAATTTGCCCTGAATTCTGTACACTCCTACTTTTTTCGATTCGGTGGAAATTTTTTTAATTGTTAAAATTTTGTTCAATTCACTCAAGTTCTTATGAATTTCGTTAAAGTCTCTTAAATTCTTCTGAATTCATTCCAATTTTACTGAAATCAATCGAATTTCTTGGATTTTTTACATTCATTCAAATTCTTTTGAACTTAACTTGAATTGTTTGGAATTAATTGTGAATTATTATGAATTTATTCTGAATTCCTTAAAATTTACTTGGAATTCTCATAAATTCTATCGAATTCTTTTGAATTCATAAGGACATTAAGTCACATTATTAGGTACATTTAAGTCACTTTTTGGTTCAAAGGTTAGTCACTTTTGCTCACTTTTCGGTTTAAATAGTTCACTTTTTTTTACTTTCTTCAAGTAAATTAGGCTGCGACAGCCCTGTTCATTTATTCTCTCAATATGACTGAACCATCTCAGCAAATTTCTTTCACTCTTGTCAGCCAATGTTTCTTCTACACCATATTCTTTGAGAACCCACCCATTACTAACTTTGTCAATTAGCGTTTAATAATAATTGAGAATTTCATTCATAAGAGGAAAATTTGAATACGTAAAAATGAAGTCTCTAGACATTAAATGAAGCTGCCTTGATGCAATGGAAATTCGTAATCGTGTCTGAGAAAGTTTTTACTTTACTTTGCGAATACTCGTAAAAAGTTAGAGGGAATTCCTTTATTACGATCGACTGATGATTTGTCTTGCGAAGATTTGATATGTCGACCTGACTTACTAAGATCGGTGGTTGTAAAAATACTGGCACGGCGAACTTGGCGAAGCTTGGCAGACGAAGAGGAAGCATGTAATGTGTTCTAGACGAGCACAGCACTCAGATCTGCCGAAGGCGAAGCCCCGACTCGCGGATGTGGTTAAACTACACGACTGAGAACATCTTGAGTTTTCAATTTTCCTCTATGCAAACCAACTTTCGCCAAGCGATCTCGTCGAATGCGAACGAAAGATAGTTAAACTCAAACTAAAACAATTTTCTTCGAATATTCCTTCCACAACTTTACTCAAGTTCATCTACCATCAAACTGCAATAATCTGTTTACAGTAACACAAAACAAAGTGACGGTGTACTACAAATTTGAAGATTATTGGCATCGTTGGGTAATTTCACCAATAGTGGGCCACCTTTTAGTAGTTGGTCACACTTTAGTGTGGATTACTTCTGCTGATTCTTCACGATTGAGCCTAAATTTTACGTAATTCATGATGTTGAATAACGTCAATCTAAAGGTTATGCACCTAAATAATGATGCAAATGTGACACAAAGAATTTTGTGCAGTTAATTATACAAATTTACCGTTTTTGTGAAACAATACATTTTTCCATTTTCTAAAGTCGCTTGGTCACAGAGGGTCAATCATCATATTTCATTTTACTCAGTATGAACAAAGTTTTTTTCATAGAATCACAAGAAAAAGTGTTCAGAATAGTCTATGTATGTAAAAATGTTATGAAATGATAAACTTAGTACTCAGTTTACGTTCCCTGAGCGATGAGTGATCAGAATGTGATGCTACCTGGCCTTTCAAGTGTTTTAACCTACATAAAATAATACGCGTTTTCCAAAATGGGTCTTAATCTTACATAGTAATCACAATCTTACTGTTATCATTATTATTGAATACTTGTTACGCGAAATTTCTTGACCCACTGTTCCCTACCCAGTGTTGACCAATACCTCGTATATTCAAATTGTTTATATTAATTTATTTATCGAATTTTAAATATTCTATGTCATTGGATGTTTCATTTGAGACCCTTAGCATTATCAGTCATAAGCATACATATTCTTAAAGCCGCCTATTTCTGTGCAAATACTTAGTAAAGTCAAGGTAAATTTTTTCAGCCTAATCTCAAAAATATTTTTTGTCCATTTTTCTTACTTTTTAGTGGATTGAGAAGGCTTAAGCCTTTGGACGTAGTGTGTTCGCATATACTTCATTCATCCCTAAAGTTTGAAACAATTTGATTTGCTGATTTTTCAAATAGTGGAAAATACCCACTGTCTACAACTCTACAAGGACCCATCGGTGGCCACTCATCCCTATACATTCAATCATTTATGCAGTGCCTATAATAATGTTGAAAGAGATAAATGAGAAACTATAAAATGTCTACGAAGCTTTCATACTTGAAGAAGTAAAATCATGTTAACTTGACACTCAATGAAGAACTTTCAATAAGCGAACATAATAAAGTATAAGATATTGATTTTACTTGTTTATAAACTATAAGGATGTTTAAAGAGAGCATCGAAAAAAATTTACTTCATGAGAGGCCATTTGCGAAAGTAATTCTCACATCTAACATATTTCTTTGTATTTTTATCTCTTGACTGTACCAAGCTGAAAGAGTCATAAAAAGATGAAGGGTGTCAAACCATGACAATCAAAACGCAATCTTTTACAAAACGGTTTTTATTGTCTCCAAACTTCTCTGAATTCAAGATACATAGACAGTAAAACGATTTAAAAAAAAATTAGAACTTAGTTTTTAAAAATATATAATAAACACATTTTTTTAAATAAAATCAATAAAATAGAAAATTGAATGAAATCAAATAATAGTTTTGTACCTCTCCTCGCATTCATTGATATTCATAAATATAACAGTCTAAAAAATTTATTTATAACTTCAAAACTGACAAAATAAAAAAACATCAAAGACTTGAAAAAGCCCTCACTAATGAACTGAAATGATAATTTATGGATGCATTAATAATATTATTAAAGATTACCATTCAAAAAACTTATTTCATTAGCCCAAAGTTTCTACTTTTAAAAAAATTTTTTAAAAATACGTACTTTAATAAAGCACAATAATAATTTTGATAACTTTGAATTTTGGGACCAGTTTTTCAGGAAAAATGTACGTTGTCGTTGTTCGGCCTTATGTCTATAAATTTGAGGTCAAATAATAAATCCTTTTAATTAAGTAGAGATTCGTCGATGCATTTCCCCATGAACCACGGCCTTCTCAAGACTGAAACATTACAGAAAATGTGCATAAAGCAACATTGTAGCTATTTTTTAAAAATTTGAACGTCCAAACGAAAGGAATAAACATATCATATGTAGTATTTTTCATTAGTTGTACAAAATAAATTGGAAGGTTGAAAGTTGATAAGTTAAAGTTTCATCATGTTTACAAAGTTCCATTAAGATTCATGATTTCTAAAAAACCATGTTTACAAACTTAATTTAGCGAAGTTACATAAATTATCCGTAAAAAATTATAAATTAACTAATTGGTAATTATCACATGCAAATGAACATACTATGAAAAGAATGTCAGATACTTACAAGATGTTAAATTCCAGAAAAATAGAATATGTTTTTTAAGTAGGATGTTGAAGATAAATAATATTTAAGTTCCAGAAAATTGGAAAAAAATGTTTTTTAGTTTTAAAAATAGAGATAATTAATGTAAATTTGTGCAGACCACATATTCAGGGCCTACTCCACGAATGGAGGTTAGAAACTGAGAAGATTACTAGTTGAAATGCATGAAAGTTACCAGTATGTTTAGTTTTTTAATGAAAGTTACTAGAAAGTTGAATTTTATTCAAGTCCACCAAATGTCTCGATGATATCATGGTCAGTTATATTGTAATTTTCGAACTGTCTACCGTTACGGAATTTTCCGTAATACCAACTCCTTTTCAGCTTGTTCAGGGCTAAAGTTACGGAATTTTCCGTAACTCTAGCCTTAGCGCTACACTTGACCGGGTTAGTTTTACGGAAAGTTCCGTAACGCTAGTGAGTGCCTCAAATTTTCAATGCCTAATCTAAGATTCACGCTATCTTCATTTTTATTCATTTCTTTGTTTTTTGTTTTGTGAAAAATCTATTGTTTTTCCCCTTCTAGTAATTTGTTGTGGATTTTTATTTTCTATAAATTTAAGTCTCTTCTCAATGTTATTTTTTATAAATTCATAAGGATAATTGTTATTACTCAAGGTTTCAAAAATTAAGCTTATGTTTTTCTTGTGAAATTCAGTTTCTGACACTTTTATTGCTCTGTCAACGAAGGGAAAAACAACACCTCTCCTGTGTGAAATGCGATGGTTAGATAAAAAATCCAATGTGCGTCCGGAAGCTATATGTTTTTGGTACCAATGAGTTTCTATATAACCTTTTTTAAAAATCATAGTTGTGTCTAAAAAGTGAATTCTTTTATTGACAAGTTTTTCTAAAGTGATTTGTAATGATCCACTTTTTTGGTTGAAAACTTCTGAGATTTGAAACATGTGATCTTTGTGCAGACAAATAAGGGTATCGTCTACGTATCGATAATAGAAGAGAATTCTAAAAGATTTATTTTTGATAAAATTCTCTTCCAAATTTTGTAAAACAAGTTCTGACACCACTGATGATAGGGGAGATCCCATCAGGGTCCCATATTTTTGTTGATAAATATTGTAATTAAATTGAAGATATGCATTGCCTAGACAAAATGTAATTGCTCCATCAAATTGTGCAAAGGATAATATAGTGTATGGTTGAATTGAACTCCATTTTTTATTTATTAATTTGTAAACTAAGTTTTTGATCAATATTAGAAAACATGGAAACGGCATCAAGAGAACAAACCGTATAATCTTCTAGTACATTAAAATGTTTAATTTTGCTTATAAATTCCTAAGTATTTTTTATGGTATATTCTGAGCTATTTGTGATATTACAAAGAATTCTTAATCCATTTTTTTACAAAACTGGTCACCTGAGATGTGTATCCATTTCTTAGTTCATTAAACAATCCATGTTGTTTTGGAGACTTTTTGGAGTCGTTTTCCAACCTTTCACCTTACTTTGTGTAACTAATGAGAAATGTCACATATGGTATGTTCATTCCTTTCGTTTGTACGTTCAAATTTTTAAAAAATAGCTACTATGTTGCTTTATATACATTTTCTGTAGTTATTCAGCCTTGAGAAGGCTATGATTCATGGCGAACATGCATCGACGAATCTCTACTTAATTAAAAGGATTTATTATTTGACCTGAAATTTCTAGACCTACGGCCGAAAGAACGACAACGAATAATTTTAATATTTTAAGGATTGCATTCAATAATATTCTTCAGGATTACATAAAAATAAAAAATAAATCATTAGCCCAGAGCAACAAAACCACAAAAATACCAAATTCAAATCGATGTAGGAAGGTAATTTTTACCGAAATCCAACTTTGAGCTAGTAAACCTCGGTACTGAGGCACTTTTTCGAATCAGTCTTTTCCTAGTTCGATCCAACTACACGATATCTCGAGAGCAGCTTTTGCTTTTTTTTTATTCACAGTCTGACGTTTAAGAGTATTTTTTGTCTCTCCTGAACAATTTCGATTTTGTGAGTTCGGCTGTTATGATTTGACACCTCCTGATGTGCATTTTTAAAAATATGATAAATTCAAAATTATCCAGTTATTGCAGACATTTTTTTTGAAATATATGACTAGAAATAATATATCCTGTATTTTCTAGGGGGATTCCAAAACTAATTTTGAGCCAAATCAGTGACTCGCTTTATGAATTTCTTAAGACACTTATGATTTCTGGAGGTGATATTCCTTTCTAATTGTAAGACAGTTTCCTATCATGTCTTTTTTTTAATTCTAAAAACCACAATTATTCTTATAGTACAAATTGTTGCCAGTGGAGTAAGAAGTATTTCCTTCACCTTTCATGATTTGAAAAAGGGGGTTCAGGGTAGCATTCCGAATTTGAATCTCAACTTTCTCATGAAATTGATGCTAAAAGAATGTTAAAATTTCTTTAAATATTCTTTATAATATGAAACCTCCGATGCTGCAGCTACTTATCGTGAATCTTTATAAAATTAATTTAGTGAACTTGCATTTATAGAATAGGAAAAACCAGTACGACGTGGATACCAGTACGAACTGAATAATGGAAAAAAGTGACTCGATTTTGAAGCAAAATTCTGTAGTATTTTTCATGAGTAGCGATGTTAGAAACAAGTTTTATAATTAGCCGCTTTTACCACTTATTTGCTGTTTTTTAATTGAAAAGTTTAAAAATGTGTTTGTTGTGTGCGTTGTGTGTGCGTTGAGAGATCATCATTTTTTAATTAATTAAATTTCTTTCACTATTCTTTCACTAGTTCCTCCGACCTGTCACACCCTTGGCTTCAAAAATGTTTAATGATTTATTCTCTTAATTTTTGAACGAAAATATATTTTACATGTTTTTATGAGAAATGTCATTTGGTACGAGGTGAATAAATTGTTGACAGGTTAGGCTTGGGTGTCAAAGTAATTTCTCTGCTTTTAGGTTTCAAGCACAGATAAACGAGTGCTACCAACCAAACAATTTTTAATTAAATAAGTTCTTTAAATGAATAATAAGCTCCAGAAAAGCCACTTTATGCCATTCGCCAGCATAACTGAATAAAATTATTCGTAGTTTTTTTTGTCTATGATAGTTCGTAACAATGACTGTCATGGTTGCATGTTAAATACAACACAGTTTGGAGCTCGTACAGTTTTTATAACAAATTGAAAAATAATTACTGCATAAATAAAAAAAAATTGATGAGGCTTTTAATTATTATATGATGACAATTGATTTTGAAGGCTCAAAGTGTGAATATTCACTTCGCACCAGAAGAGTACTATCTAAATAAAATTCCAACGTGTTGAAAAAGTATATAATGTAGGATGAATAGCTGATATGATTCATTTGATGGCATTGCTATCTTTCAAATGAATGTCCCAACTTTAATTTGATATGTAATACTTTCCTCACTTGTTTATCATTTATCAATATTGTGACTTCAAAAGACTTTCCATTCAGCTCGTACTAGTTTTCCCTAAGCACATTTCAGTTACATAAGATGCCTTTCGAATGATATCCTAAATTTGAATAAAATATTTTAGCCAAACCCTTTGTGTATGCTTTAAGCATTCAAGCTATAAAATACTCAGAGTCTGAAATAATCAGAGTCTCGTGTCTTGAGGGACTTCTCGTCGACGAATTGAAAATGAAAAGATTTTTTTGCGCGATGTCGCTGTATCTTGGGAAAAGAGCGGATCGTTATGCGAAGTCGTGGAGTAAATCGGAAGAGACGTTTCTACCTGTTCTCGATACCGAAAGCATACCCATGTGTTGCATGCAAAAATTGGCAGGATGTGGTAGAGTAGACAAAGAAAGAAGTAAAAGGAAGATTGAGTCTAGGTTGAAGAAACATGGAGAGAAAAGGGAAGGTAGAGAGCAGGTCGCGCAATATAGTGGTGTTTTTGAGGGTAGGATTAGCATTAATATTTGAGGGTCCCACTATTTCCTCAGACTTTCGATTGAACTCGACTCTCGTCGACAAATTGAAAATGAAAATATTCTTTTGCGCGATGTCGCTGTATCTTGGGAAAAGAGCGGATCGTTATGGGACGTCATGGAATAAATCGGAAGAGAAGTTTCTTCTTGTTCTCGATACCGAAAGCACACCCATGTGTTGCATGCAAAAAGTGGCAGGATGTGGTATAGTAGATGAAGAAAGGAGTAAAAGGAAGATTGAGTCTAGGTTGGAGAAACATCGAGAAAAGAGAAGGTGGAGAGTAGGTCGCGCAATACAGGGGTGTTTTTGATGGTAGGAGTAGCATTAATATTTGAGGTTCCCACTTTTTCCTCAGACCTTCGATTGAACTCGACTCTCGTCGACGAAGAGCTACCATCTTTCCCTTTCTGGTTTTGGTCTTTGTCTGGTGCTATTCAACTCCTCCCATTTACACTTTAAATGCCGCTTTCTCACGCTCTCTCCATTTCATCGTATTTAAGCGAATCTCAATCCCAATTGTAAATATATACGCTCTGGGCGTCAGTGAATTACGTGCAAATTATACCACTGAGAGCTGCAGTCGCTTCATACAGTGGCCCTTAAACCGTCAAGCTCGTTTTAGTTTGACGTTAAAAGCTTTCCAATAATTTATTGGATTTGCAGCTTACTAAGCACGTAGGCTTTCATCTTCCACGTAAAACTTGTCTACGAAGGAGTTTTTACTTTATGACAATTTCATTAGTCTACTTTCAGTATCATACAAAATAGGGTGCCTGAGATAACTTTTTGCCTCAAGAGGGTGGTCAATAGACCGGAAAATCGGGAATTCACAGTCATTTCATTTATTGCCTGGGAATTTTTCTAAATTTTAGTGTAAAACTAGTTTATGTGTCTCCTTAGGGCTTTCATGCCTTCTATTTCTGATGATCGCGAAATTTTTTGACGGCGAGTGAGTGAGCGTTTCTAAGTGACTTCCGTTTTCTTTTTCATTCACTTCTCTTCTGTCTCAACCTTGCCATTTTCACGGTTACTTTTTCATCCTCTCTCATTCGCTCCTCTAGCCCCCTCCAATTCCTTCATCCACTTCTTACCCAATCCTTCCTTTTCAAAAATCCTTACCACATTCTCTTGCACATTATCCGTGCCCATTCCTTTTGTTCTTTCTCCCCATATTTTCAGACTTCATTTGGAATTTCGTGTAAATCAGGAGCCTTCCCATCTTTTATTATTCCTAACAACTTGACTATTTCTACCCCTCCTAGCAAATCTATACAATATTATTCCCATTCTATCATCATATTATCCTGGTTTACCTTTTTCCTTCTTTCTCTCTCTCTCTATTGATTTGATACTACACAATTCTATGCACTCCAAAGAAAATTTTGTTCAATTTTTAGTACTTATCTTAGTTCTTAAATGTTAATTTAAAAACTATCAGTTTGGAATGCTTAATACTAAAAATTTTTATGTTTGAAAGCTTCAAAGAGAACATTTTCCAATTTGAATGACTTTTAGTTTGAAAGAAAAAAACATTCTCAATGTCTGCCGCATTTGAAAATTCTCTAACTTTTCAAATCTCAAAAACTAATTGATTTAATTTTCAAGGCTAGTGCTTTGATATTGTTTAATTTTGAATGTTTCAATTAAATTAAAAATTTTGAGTTCGTCAAATTCAGAAGAGTCTCACTATGAATACCTGAAATCCAATTTAATTTAAGTAAGAAGATATAAGATCAATGATGAGTTCTCTCTTCAAATTGGTATCTTATAAAGGTACGGTTATGGACCACTAACCATAAAATATTTATACCACTTCGCCTAATGAATTTCGGTTTCTAGCATGATATGCAAATTTTCCCCCGGGACGTATTTTCTTGACGAAGATATTTAATAGATAAAGAAGGGTTGATTCGACTCCCTTTTATGAGAAGGGATAACTGGAAAACGTCAAGTCTTTCATTACGATATAATCTATCTCGATGACATTCCATGAGTATTCCTTGAATAAAACGACATTGAAGGAAAAATGGGAATGCAGAAGAGCGGAACGAGGAGTCCGCTATTCCTCTTTATCGATAATCCATGGCTATTAATTAGAATTCCAATCTTTCGATTTAATACGATGATCTCCCCCCAACCCAAACAAAAAAAAGCTTTGTTCACTCTTTTTCACTCATATATATGTATGTGTATGCGTGTGTGTAACCGTCCGCCATGTAAGGGACGTAACGCGCGGTAGCTACATTTTACAGG
Source organism: Melikaiella ostensackeni (assembly GCA_032362435.1). Classification (NCBI taxonomy): domain Eukaryota; kingdom Metazoa; phylum Arthropoda; class Insecta; order Hymenoptera; family Cynipidae; genus Melikaiella; species Melikaiella ostensackeni. The sequence goes on from JAUMHM010000050.1 coordinate 5,646,648, forward strand.
ACGAGCGATTCAGGAGGCGGCCCTGCACAGGAACTCCATAAGAGGGCCTCACTTTGCATTTCAATAACAATTCGAATTTCGCAGCTAATGATGATTTTTTAATCATAAAAGAGCATACATATTTACTGTTGATTGGTGTAAAGCACCAGAAAACGATTTCTTGCGCGTTAGGTCCTTTTCTTCGCGGACGGCCACATATTGTGAATGAAACGAAGCTTTATTGATGGACCTTTTACAAGTTACAATATCTTGAATTAAATTTCCGTCCCCGAGATGATAACTGAAACATAATTGAAGTGCTTTTGTAGCCTATCGTTCTGCACAAAAATTATTTGTATTTGAAATTATTCATTACAAAAACAATATTAACTATCGCAAAATGGAGCTAAGCGGCTCGTTTTTTTCGGATTTTGACAATAAAATGCAAGAAGGGATTTAAATCAGGTATTAATGCTTCAAATATATAATTTTCAATATGTCCTTTCGTGCCATAAGGCACAAACGTACATTTAATTAACAAACAATTATTTATCATCCCTTAAAGTGTCAGCGATTTTACCGCATAATGTGAGGCTAAGTCGCATACAAAAAAAAAGTAAAATAAAGTGCGTTGTAGAAAAACTTTACAGAAAATGTAATTATTTATAAGTTTTCTAATCATTTTAACGCAAATAAGGTATTAAGATGAATGTCAACGTTGAATAATCTGCTTATTGTCATTTGGAACATAACCAGATTCATTCTTAGTCTTATGTATTAGTAAGGGAAGCATATTACAATACGTCTTATAATTTGATAGATTTTCTACTTTTTGAACGTTGCGAAAAATATTTTTGATCTTTTAAACGGAGTGATTATCAAGGGAAATAATTATACGTTTGGCTTGTAAAAAAATACTATGAGCCGCCTCCCCCCACAAAAACCATTCTTACAAAAATTATTCTACAGGACAGAAAATACATTGTTATTCATGTGAAAATGTGGATAAATCTTGTTCAGGTACTATAAAATATGATCTAGTGCACAAATTTCCACAAACTTCCACAAGTAAAGTTTTTCACGAGATATTTCACGCAATCTAACCAAATTTTCAAAACTGAGAATCTTATACGAATGCTCTTTTTATTCGTCATAACTAACGAGACTGCACTAAACAAGCTTCAAAATAAAGTTTAACATTTGCGAAAAATAAAACAATCGCTAATCTCAAGATTTGTTATTCAGAGAATTATAAAAAATAAAGTTGCGGATGAGCCGGTTTACCCCACACTTGCCTCTCAGCCCCGTTTTACAGAAAGGAAAATTTAAAAAAATTGTTTTTCTAAATAATGATATAGAGACACTTAAACCTAAGAATCGAAACTTTGAAATAAATGTCTGAAATAAAGCTTAAAGACAGTTGGAGAACGCAGAAATGTACAGCTGCAATTACTTCTGGTCAGTTTGGTTTCGAATGAGGAAAGAAACATAAGCCTGGAAATCGTTTTTCCGTATTGTTTCCAAAGTACATAACTAACAATACAGTTTACTGGGCATTGTGCTTCGAGTAATTCCAGAAAACAACCCCAATAAGAAAGAAAAGAGAAACTTTATCGACTAAACTCTGAAACATTCCTTTGCGACTTAGTAATTGGTTTCTACTGTTCATATATATTCTTATATTATTATACAAAGACAATTTCTCGCTTAGAACGTAAGTACCAAAGTTGTACGATGATTAGGTGGAACATTATACAATATTGGCATTATAGTTTTTGGCTCTTATACCCAGAAAATAAACGATAGGAAACGAAAAAAGAGTTATTTCATGAGAGGTCGTTTTCTGATGTAATGGATGACTTAAAACTGATATTACTACTGATTAACGAGTATTTTATGATACTATTGTACACAAACATATGTTTCTTTTTGATTCCTTTTTGATCGATGAATCGCTTCAATCGCTCTCCGAGATTTGCTTCTATAGGTTTAAAATGTAAATATGAAATACACTGGAACCCCACTATAAATGCCCCCATTATAAAAGACGAGAGGACCAAAGGGGCGAAAGAGAGCCGCTGCGAGGTCAGCAGCAGTGTCTCCACAACAATGCAGGAGTAAATAAAAAAAGCGGGCAGATTGAAATGGCCATCCTGATATATGTACGTACATATTTAAAAATCAGTATTTTGATAAAGTTTGATTTTCGAGCACAAACATTTTGACTTTCATTATAATATTATAAAACCAAAATGGCAACAATACAAAAAAAAAACACATTTTTTCAAGACAAAACTCAAACAGAAATGGTTTACACGGCCCTGATTGTTTATGGTTTGGGGAGCTCTGAGATAGAACGAAGGCCATTGAGTGTATCCCCGACGCGGCCTCTATAGTGGAGTTCCAGTGTAGTATATTACATAACTAGGGAGAGATCTTTCTATTTCTACAGCTCGCGCTTACGCGCTTCCCTCCGACTCCTACTAAAAACATTCCCGAGTCGTAGAAATTCGGAAAGATCTCTTCCGAGTCATGCAAGAAACTTTTTTTAACACTCCTTATGGTTTGGGCACTTTTCGTGACTGTGGGTCGGTTGCACAATCTCGCTTCTCGACTCTGAATAAAAGGGTCGCAAAATACGCAAAACCAGTAATTCAAGCAACACGTTCGACCGCCGGCCGGCAGTTGACATACTGTTGACATAAAAAATGCAAGTTTAGCTTTAGTAGATCCAACAACCTGCGCGGGTGGCGACACATTCTGCTATACTATCCCTGCTACAGGTATCGACCTTTGAAAATGCATGGCTGTCACCAACACGATATTCACACACTAAGATGATTATAAGCAATATTCTTTTGCTGACGTCATTTTTCTACTTCCTAGCGCTCGAGAACCGAGCTTGTGGTCTCGCTTTACAGGCATGAAAATGGGCCGAGATCATGGGGATGTCATAAAATATTTTTAAATACCCGATGTATGATCCGACTACATCAAAAAATATATATATATATAAGTGATTGGTCGTCTCCAACATTTTCCCGAGACGTACAAAGAGAGTGAAAATATCCCACCACTTGGAATTCCCCTTTGTCAATATCATACATCAGCACCGATCCTGATAATGATCCTGCCGCTCTGGTGTTTCAGCTCCGGACTATATCCCTGTCAGGAAAGATCTAGAGAATAACGTAGATGGAAGTTGAGGGTTTCGCATACATGAATACATTATAAACACATATCAATCACTCCGTTTCATCTTTTCGCGCAAAGGGAAGAAGGACTTCAAATTTCTTTTTTCCGCTCCAGTCAGCGAAAGCAATCTCAACACGTTTTAACATCTTGAACCTTAATTCGATAAAATGTCTTTCAAATCTCCTGGCGAATTAATTGTAACTCGTTCACTTACAAGTACTAAACAAAGTGAATCCATTTGATAATACAGAGTCCTTTCACCATTTAGTTCATTATTCACCAACCCGTTTACCATCACTGTAAGACACTTTCCGACGTTTCGTATCATTGGTGCGTCTGTTTCAGGAGGGTGAACGGGGGTACTTGGAGGGACTGGCTTCAAGGTATGCAGACCTCTTCAGAACGCATT
>JAUMHM010000050.1:5660543-5675085 GCA_032362435.1 Melikaiella ostensackeni
AAATCCTGTGACCAATTTCGAAATATTTCGAACTCTTCTAAAATCCCTTTAAATCTCTTAAAATACTTTGCATTTCGCGGAAATCGTTCTTAATTCCCTTAAATCCCTCAAAATCCCTAAAAACCCGTCGAAATCCTTCGGTATCACTTGAAATCCCTCAAAATTTCTTGAACTCCGATTAAACTTCTTGAAGTCCCTTGAAATCTTCTAAAATCCCTTTCAAAATCGAGATTCTCTCTGCAATTGTACTAGGTAATTTCTCTAAATTCTTGAAATCTTTTAGAATACCATGGAAATCCCTTAGAAGCTTTTGTAATCGATGGAAATTGTTCTTGCTTCTTTCATAATCCCTCAAAATCCCAAAAATAATTTGAAATGCATTAAAAATTTTTTAAATTCATTCCAGTTTCTCAAAATCCCTTAAAATCCTTTATAATCTTCGGAAATTTTTTAAAATTCTGTTAAATCTTTCAAAATCTCATAAAATCCCTTACAATCCGTGGATATACTTCAAAAAATTTGTAATCTCTTAAAGTCTTTTGAAATTCCGTGAGATCTTTTGAAATCTTATGAAATTCCTTTAAATCCCTTCTAATCTTCAAAATCCAATTAATATCCCCTGATCAAAATTTGTGAAAATACTTCGGCATCTCTTGAAATCCTCTAAAATTCATTGAAATCCTGTGACCAATTTCGAAATATTTCGAACTCTTCTAAAATCCCTTTAAATCTCTTAAAATACTTTGCATTTCGGAGAAATCAATCTTAATTCCCTTAAATCTCTCAATATCCCTCAAAATCCGTCGAAATACTTCCGTATCTCTTGAAATCCCGTAAAATCTCCTGAACTCCGATTAAACTCTTTGAAGTCCCGTGAAATCTTGTAAAATCTCTTTACAAAATCAAGATTCTCTCTGAAATTGTACTGGGTGACTTCTCTAAATTCTTGAAATCTATTAGAATCACTTCAATTATGTGAAGTCTTTCGTAAACCTACGGAATCGTTTCATATACCCTAAATCTTTTGTAACTCTTCGGAATTTTCTGAAATCTCAAGAAATCCCTAAAAATCTTTGGAAATCTCGTTAAATTTCGTAAAAAATTTGTCATTTTTTGAAATATTTTGTAGTCCTTTGGAATACCTCAAAGTACATTGATATCTCGTTTAAAGTGAAAATGATTTATGTATTGTTGATATATTGAATAAAAATATAAACTCCTACGTAAGAAGGGGAAGGGGGGTCACAAAAATTTCACGAATCCTTACAATAACGGTGAAGGGTGTCTTTAATTTCAAAAGTCATCCTTACGTAATTAATCGACGTTTCCTAACGAATTAAATGAAATAAAATAGGTGGAGATTTTTTTCCATCAAATGAAGGCTCAAAGTCGCATCCACTGCAGTGGTCACTAGCGTCTAAAATATTGTAATGTTATCGATTTTTTTTAAATCAATTTTTTCTTATTGAGCGCGCCTCACATAAAGTCAGTTTATTAATAGAGCTTGTTCCATTTCCTATATCTATCGTCACGCTTACTGCAAAAGTTAAATTTTTCATGTCAACTAATATGCTGAATTAATTCAGTAATTCCTGACTTTCTGTGACTAACTACCTCTTGGTAATTATAGTCTTTTAAAGCCCGAGGTGTTTACCTACATGATGTGTATGAATAATATCTTCCTTTCCTCTTTCTGAGCCTCTCGTTCTCTTTTTTCTCTCTTTTTACTGCTACGTGCTCGTTCCTGGTGTATGCAAAACGTGCACATTAAACACTCACACACGACTGAAGCCCGCGAGCTGGACGCCTGCATACAAATGAACGAATCAGGCCTGTAATCGTTGTTCAATTAAGTACACTAGTCGTTGATAAACCACTTTGATCTCCTGTTTTATTCGCGAAAAGGTACGTGAAGGTATTTCAAAGTTGTTATACTCACACGTGAATGTCGGAATACTATACTGACAGACGTGTTAGATTTATTAACAGGAGTATTGGTTAGTTTCATATTTATTTCATCAGATAGTACAGATTGATTTGTTTTTAATTAAATAGATTTAAATGATAATTATAGGGAATGAAACAAAATTTTATGACTGTCAAGAAATATGCTAAGGAAAATTTATGTGCTGTTCTTCTCACTTATGTCATAGACTTCATAATATTATTATATTAATATAATAGAACCTTCCTTCAGCCTGAGAATTATTGTCCTAAAATCAATTCTGAAAATCGATCGAATTTAAATTTTTAGGACTGATACTTCTAGCGAATTTCAAGGCGCATCTTTTTTTCCTTTTGCAAAAATTTGTAGGTTTTGTAGTTTTTAATGTAATTGGTAAGAAGTAGATTTTTTTGAAAACAAGAAATTCCAATCTTTTTACACTTCAACTCGTGCTAACTTAGCCAATTTTCGGAATCTTTCGATTTTATTAATACTAAATTACGTGTTTAAGTCTTCTTGAACTATTTGAAGAAGAAAAACGTAAATATTTTAATGAACAGAAAAGTTGTTAATTCTTTTTGAGACTTTGTAAAAATCATGAACTTCAACCTTCAAGCGTTTCCTTTATCGAGCGAATTTCAAGCAATGGAAAACTTACAGTGAGAAACTTGTTGCTTAAGTTTTAAGAAAGTTTTCTGAAAAGTTTCAGCTGAATCGGATTAATTGTAAAAAAATTAAGAATGTTTTAAATTTTAAGAGGCAATCTTCACGCTGCCCTATGCATATGCCTCTTCGGTTACGAACGTGTTGCAGCGGACCATATAAAGGTCAAGTTGGATACCATGAGAATACTTAAGATATTATCATTAAAATAATTTATTTATTAGACATTTTGAACAATAAATTATGAAAATTATACTTTATTAAAAACTGCTTTCAATCACTTTCGTCACTCTCTTCAGTTTCTCCGGCATATGGACTCTTGAGTTGTTACTTTTAAAAAATACTTTTCGCAAAATTCTTTTCCTTCAGCGCTTAAATAATTATAGAAATGTTTTACATCCTTTATTTTGTCCGCTTTTAATCCAATTGGTGGTGGAGGACTTTTTAAAAGTTTTTCTAGTTCAAGCTTAGACTTGAAGAAAAAAGAGGTTAGGTTTTACAATTTGTAATAGTCATAAACATCCACTTTTCCATCGGGAATAATATTTAAAACGAACTCTTTACTGATTTTAAAGTTTTTTGGCTTTCGCATTTTGCCTTTGAACATTTCTTCAAAATCCTGCAGCAGATCTTCACATTTTTCGACCATTGTGAATGAAGAAGAACGAGCATTGCGAATAATTTCCACATATTCAGCTTCAGTTCCAATTCGTTCTTATCTTTTTAATTTTTTCGAACATGTGCCAAAATTCTTATCGCACTGGCGAGAGGAATGTCCCCGAACTGGAAACACATATTTTATTTCACTTTGCAGATAAACTGCCAACAAAACCAAAAAATAAATCTGTAATTTTTATTTTGTCCGTGACATGAATCTGAAAATAAAGTTATGTTATTGAATTTGTCTTTATCAAATTCGTTCATGTCGTGTGTTGAATGAAACTGCAAACAGTGTTTGCACCCTTCTTTACATTTCTCTCGAAAATAGGAAACATGTAGCTCTCGTTTCTAGTATATACATGTACATTAAATAAAAAAAGCCATACTCAATGTAGGTAAAATTGTGCGGACAAAACTGTGCGAGTAATTTTGGTAATGGTAAATTCAGTCAAATTCACAGCATAGACTGTTATTTTCAGACAGTAACTGCTTCTTTAATTCCAAATAAATTTCATCATTTTTCTTTCGACTAGTTACTTCTTCGTTTACTTTTCCTTCTGTCTTATTTTGTCGATTGAAGTAATTACAATAAACAGTTTTACTTAATGTGCATATAGCCGCTGTTTTTCCTGAATAATATTCTCTGGGCAATTTGTAAAGTTCTATAAGATTTGACAAAGGTTTTTCAAAATATTTTAGATTACTGGAATTTCGTTTGCACTTCTTTTGCCTTAACACAGAAAGTCACAAAAAAAACTTCTTCCAAACTGAAACATTTTTTTCGTCAGTAGGAAATAAATAAATCTAATGAATTAACCCTCCTACTTTTCCACCTGCATTCGTTTCGGTACGATTTCAACATTGCATTTTGTATTTTAACATTCCTTTGAGAAACAAATTTTTTTCATTATACTTTCCGAGATCCCAAAAGTTTTTATGTACTTTTTTGTTGTTGAAGACTTGAGAAATTTTGGTGATAGTTTTCTCCACAATAGGATTCAATGGGTTTGAAAGATCGGTCTGGGATTATAATATTTTCAACACCGTCTTTCTTAGTTTTAGATTTTGTAATGTATTCTTTTCCCTAAAATAATAACAAATAATGCTATCAACTTCTTCATCAAGAAATAAAAATAATTACTTTAGGCTATCTATAAATAATTCAATAAAAGAATTATTGAAGAAATCAGTAATGAAAAATAATCCTAAAATATTATATTTATGATAAAAGTTTTTTCAAAATTTACATTAACGGTTTACAGTCGTACCTGATCTCTGGAACATTTTTTTCTATTTTTGATCCATAATTCTTCATGCCTACCGCTATTTCTACCTCGATTCATTCTTGGATTCTTCCTTAAATTAATAGGATATTAATTGAAGCAAATCTATCTCAAAAGTAATAGTTTTGCCGCCATTCTAAAAAATAATCCATTAGATGGTTTTTTGTCTCATTTGTAGCATATTTTAGAAGTGAACTGCAAATGATTACTATTATTTGTTTTGGTATCCGACTTGACCTTCATGTCTTCCGCTGCAACACGTTCGTAATCGAGGAGGCACGTGCATAGGGCAACATCAAGATTACCGCTTGCAATTTAAAACATTCATGATTTTTTACAATCAATCCGATTAAGCTAAAACTTTTTTGAAAACTTCTTTGAACCTTGATCAACAATTTTCTCACTGGAAGTTTTCAGTTGCTTCAATTCGCCAAATGAATTTATGGATAACCCGCTCAATCATTTAATTAAGCATTTATTGGGGTATATTTTACTGCAAAATTATAGCGAAAAATTGAAGTTTTAACTTTAAATAATTGCTAGCATGGAGAATTTCTAATAGTACAAAATATCAGTTTTCTAAATTGTAACATTTGCAAAGTAAACAGTTGCATATATGTAAAGCGTTCAGAAATCAGCAATTTGAACCTCATCAATTTTTGTCACCTTAATCTTGAGCGTGAAAAATTGTACAGAGTTTCCAAATTTTTCCACTGGAATTTTTTCTATAATTTTTTGAATTTAAATATTTTAGTTAAGCATTTGCTGAGGAAACGTCCATTAATTACGTGAGGATGATTTTTGATATTCAAGACCCCCTTCCCCCTATTGTAAGGATTCTTAAGATTTTTGTGACACCCCTTCCCCTCTCACGTAAGGTTTTATATTTTTACTCAATATATCAACGATATATCAATTTTTGTATTATAAACAAGATTTCAATAGGTTTTGAGAGATTTCATAAGATTTTAAATATTTCCAGTTATTTACAAGGATTTTGAGAATTTGAAGAAATAGCCTAGTACAATTTCAGAGAGAATCTCAATTTTTTCAAGAGATTTTAGAAGATTCCAAGGGACTTGAAGGAGTTTAATTAGATTTCAAGAGTGTTTACGGTATTTCAAGAGGTAACGATGGATTTTAAGAATTTAAGAACAATTTCGAAGTATTTCAAAAGAAATCACGTGACTTCAAATGATTTTAAAGGTTTTCGAGGGATTCTTACGGATTTTAAGGATTGAAGAACGATTTCCGCGGATCACAAAGGATATTAAGAAATTCCAAGAGATTTAAAGAGATTTCAAGAATTTTTTAAAGCAGTCGCGTTACTTTAAAGGATTTCAAGACATGCCGAAGGATTTCAACAGATGTTCAGGGATTTTAAGAATTTAAGAACGATTCCCATGGATTACAAATGATTTTAAGGGATTTTAAGAGATTTCCAAATATTTCAAAAGAAATCACGTGATTTCAAAGGATTCTAAAGGATTTCGAGAAATTTTTGAAGATTATAAGGATTTAGGAACGATTTCCGCGCATTACAAGGGATTTCAAGGGATCTCGTGATACTTCGAAATATTTCACGGTGTTTCAAGGATTTTAATCGATTTTTTGAGATCCTAAAGGATTGTCAGGAATTTTTATGGGATTTTGAAAATTTCAAGCGATTTCAAAGATTCCAAAATATTTCACTGAGGGATTCCGAGGAATTTTAAGAGATTTCCAAATATGTCGAAAAGAGGTCACAGGATTTCAAAGGATTTAAATGGATTTTCAAATTCAATTCAATATATTTTAAAGGAATTCAAAAAATTTTAAGGGATCTCGTAATATTTCGAAATACTTCACGGAACTCAAAGAATTTTAACCGATTTTTATAGATTTAGAAAGATTTTTATGGGATTTTGAATATTTTAAGGATTTCAACAGATTTCGCGCAATATCGAAGGGATTTTAAGAGATTTCGAAATATTTCAAAAGTAGTCACGGAATTGCAAAGGATTTTAATGGATTTAAAAATGATTTAAAAGTTTTCAATGAATTTAAAGGGATTTCAAAGGTTCCAAGGGATCTCGTCATACTTCAAAATCTTTCATGGAATATTCAGGATTTTAACCGATTTTAATAGATTCTTAGAGATTTTGAATATTTCAAGCTATTTCAAGGGTTTTGAAAGACTTCACGGAATCTAGAAGAATTTGAAGGGAATCGGAGAAATTTTAAGAGATATTGAAATATTTCAAAAGAAGTCACGGGATTTCAAAGGATTTTAATGACATCAATGAATTTTGAAGGGATTCTTAAGATTCAAGGGATCTCGTAATATTTCGAAATAATTCACGGAATTTGCAGGATTTTAACCGATTTTTAGACATTTTTATTGGATTTTAAAGATATCAAGGATTTCAACATATTTCGCGGAATCTCAAAGAATTTTAAGGGATTTTCACAGTTATTATAGGTTGTCAAGGGATTCCACCTGATTAAAAAAGTTCCGGGATTTCAAAGATTTCAAGCGATCTCGTAATACTTCGAAATATTTCACGGAAATTTAAGGATTTTAACCGTTTTTGATAGATTTGTAGGGATTTTGAGCATTTTAAGCTATTTCAAGGATTTTAGCAGGCTTCGCGGAATCACAAAGAATTTTGAAGGATTGTCACATTTCTTATTGGATGTAAAGGGATTTCACCTGATTAAAAAAATTCAGGGATTTCGGAGATTTCAAGGGATCTCGTAATACTTCAAAATATTTCACGAAATTTCAAGGATTTTAACTGATTTTGATAGATTTTTAGGGATTTTGAATATTTCAATCGATTTCAAGGATTTTAAAAGACTTCGCGGAATCTGGACGAATTTCAAGGGATTTCAAGAAATTTAAAAATATTTCAAAAGAAGTCACGGGATTTCGAAAAATTTAAAATATTTCAAAAGAAGTCACTAGATTTCAAGAATTTTTATGATTTCATTGAATTCTGAAGGGATTTGAAAGATTTCAATGGATCTCGTAATATGTACTCAGAAGTATTTCATGGAATTTGCAGGATTTTAACCGATTTTTAGAGATTTCCACGGGATTATAAATCTTTCAAGGATTTCAAAATATTTCACGGAATCTCAAAGAATTTTAAGGGATTTTCACAGTTTTCATATTATGTCAAGCGATTTCACAGGGTTAAGAAAATTCAGGGATTGCAAAGATTTCCAGGGATTTTACGGGATTTCTTGAAAAGTGTGTATCAGATTTTAAGAATGGTTAACTCGTCGACTCTATATATATCGGACGTATGAAATATGAGATATTACATAATAAAAGAAATCAAAGAAATAATGATGTAATGTGTATAATATTGTATAATATTGTGAGGAGTGATTTTCCATAAACAAAATTGGTTTCAATTGGCATACTTAAAAAAAATAAGATAGAGGAAACTTACGTAAGAGTTGCTTTGGACCTCCCCCCTCCCTCCCAGCAAGGTTTTGTAAGATTTTCCAGACCCCCTCCCCCACAAATAAACAAATTCAAATTGTCAAATTCTACTTTCTGAATCGTTTTTATGAAAGAAGAATTAATTTGAATTTGACACTTTGCAATGAGTTCATAGCAACCAAACATTAACTTTAATTTGAAAATGTAGCGATTCGGTAATTCCTATAAAATGCTTGCGGTATTTCATCCTTTAGTCGTAATAATCAATTTTGAACTAAAATTTTATAAGATCAACGAATTATATGTAAATATCAAAGGGGACAATCTGTTTTAGTCAAAGAAACTTTTTTTTGTTGACTTCCATTTCTCGTTGTACTTGTTTCAAGTATTTACCCTAATATATTATCAATGATTTTGTATACAACCACCCAAAACTGAGATTTGAAAATACCCATTGAATTTGCAAGTAAAATTTTCTATTACAATTTCCTTTTGAAATAAGCACTGATGAAACTGATTTCTAATTTAAAAATTGAATATTCTTACTTTCCACTGGGCCAGATTTTCCGGAAAATATGAGTTTCATGAAGCTAGAACTTTCGTTTATATATGAACACTCTGAATTTCAGATACATTCAAATTTCTCGCTGGGAGAAACGCGAGGGAAACAGATGTCATCTGATACAGACGAATGCATCCATTTATCTCACATTAAAGCGGTACAACCCGGTTAATAAGTTTATTAGAATGGTGTCTTTCCCTGGTGCAAGTGTATTTTGCCTAAAATCGTAATTCTGCGCTCAGTGCCAAGTCTGAATCTTTTGGCTTGCAGTGGTAAATTGAGAATGAGAGAGGAAGGGAAGAAAGGAAACGAGGGAAAGAGGAAAGAATAAAAGGAATAAATACTTGAGAAGGGAGTGAACGAGAAACTCAGACGAGAGGAGAGAGAGTGAAAGGGGTAAAAAGGGAAAAGGAAGGAAAGAGAGAAGTAGACATCGTTGGCTCCCAGTGACTAGGGAGCCATCCAAGCAGTAGCGGTGCTTTAATTGTTAGCATATTTTAACCGTAATTTTCTCTGTTCCAGTTGTCTGAGCCCGAGATCCGCGTTCTTCTACGAGTTCCCGCCTAACGGTAAGTTGGCTGGCAACGCCAGGTTCATTTGTCACAGTTTAAAAGATAGCGCAGAAACGAGCTTTTATTTCCATCGGAAGACCCTGTTTAAGTATATAGAGTCATAAAGAAAGGAAAATTTCAAAGTGGCTGACGCCGTCTTTCAAGAACTTCTTGTACCATAAAAAAGCTCTTAAGAAGGAGACATGCGTCTTCATCACCATTACTGTGCGTGTACCCTTATGCGCATAACTACTCTGTTGACAGACTTCCAAGATGAAGGAAAAAGGATGATAAGAAAAATTTGGGAGTAACATAAATTAGGAACTTAAATTCATAGAATGTACGCTATTCGGAAGCTTGAACTGGTTAAGTGGGGATAAGCGTAACTGATGCCTAACCATGAAGCATCAGAGGTGGTAGAGAAAAAAGCTTCCGGCCCCTCTCCCTCTCATGCTACAAGGTTAGGCCTCAGCTACGCTTACCCCCACTTAAGCAGTTTAAGTCTGCGTCTGAGGAACATGAGAGGGAGTAGAGAAGAAAGCGAACGGCCTCTCTCCTTCATATACTACAAGATCAGGCCTCAGCTACGCTCATCCCCAACTAAGCAGTTCAAGCCTGCGTCCATGGAGCATGAGGGAGTAGAGAAGCAAGCTACCGGTCTCTCTCTCTCTCTCTCATGCTACAAGGTAGGCCTCAGCTACGCTTATCCCCACTTAAGCAGTTTGAGCATACATCTAGCTTCTAGCATACGGTGTAGTACATTCACTTTAACAAAGGATATTGTTACAGACCTTAGTATTTTCTTTCAATTTTTCTTGTGGATTAGCAAGGTTGAAATGCAGATTTTGATCAAAATAATCGTCTAATTGTTAGGTTTATTGGAATTATAATTTTGATTATAAGATTTAATTCGCTTTTCTTTCAAAGAAAAGAGTGTGTTCCTCTAGGAAATAGCCACCATTTTGTAGTGAAGTACTTACCTTGATGCACTTTCGCAGAAGATAGAGACGAAGACACAATTCTCAGGAGATGAGAAGAGACTTTAGTAGTCCTGGAGTGACACTCACAATGAAATATAAACGATACAGCAATAAAAGGCCCACAAGCCAACATTCACTGCAACAGGCCGGTTCTTCCATCTGCGGAGAATTTATTACTGTCCGGAGTGCTTGCATGTGACATGTCAAGAATACACATAAGGATAGACTTGCTACGCATAAAAGGCAACTTTCTTCTGCTACTACAAGTTTGAACAATATTTAGCTAAGGTTTCTAAATTTTCATTTCATTTTCAATCTATCGTATTTTGTATTTCTTTTCTCGGATAAAGTTCCGAATAGCCCTTACCTCCGATTCTTTTTAAACTTTGTATATTCATGTATTTTGACGTGCTGATTACGAAAATCGTAGTGAAAATTGGCGCAAATTTGATTTTCATGGTAAAAATCATTAGAATCATGGTTTTTCACGTTTATTTCGTGTACCATTGAACAATTTTTAAAATAATTCCCACAAAAGTTGTAGACCTAGTCAAAATACACATTTTTTATTTCATCCAACTTTTTCGTACGAGTGAAAATTTTCGAGATATTTGATGATAAAAATGAAAATTTTATACCTGGCCCCTGCCGAAAACGTAAGTATTCCTGTGACCAATCACTGCAGTTATATATTTTTTCACTTAATTTTATTTACGTCTCCCCACGAGACTTTACAAAAGGGTAGGGGTTTAATCAACATTATTTTTGTGGCTAGACAAAGGGGTGCCTTCCCACCCCCACGATAAGCTGGAAAGGGGGAGGGGTTTGACCAACATTATTTCTGTGGCCAGACAAAGGGGTGCTTTTCCGCATTGTAATTGATGTAACTCACCTTTTGTATCATATAATAGCTTCAGTTCAGTCGACCTGAAAATAATAAGAGCACGTAACCAAAAACCAACTGACCCCAAAGTACCGTCAGCGCGGACGATGAAGAAAGGGCTGTCACTTACTGCACTCAAGCCTGTTACGCGTACTTAATTTCAATAGCGATTTTTTCCGAAACTATTGCTCCTAGAGGAAAAATGTCATGAATAAAGAATATATATTTCAAATGGATCTATAACTTTTGTCTGAAAACTTTTCCGAAATTTTCTGTATTTACCGAGATAAATTCGAAAGACCATGACACTCATGGGTTTTCCATGGTTTTTGCTATGAAAATCAAATTTGCGCCAATTTGCACTACCATTTTTGTAATTACCGCGTCAGAATACATAAACATACGGAGTTTCAAAAAAATCAGAGGTGAGGGCTATTCAGAACTACACCCCTTTTATCATTTAAAGAATCTTCGCTTATGAAAATTTCAGGCTTCGGACTCAACACACTATTGACACTATTTTACACTTTTTCTGAGCGATAACACTATCTTGCTACTATTTCCAAGAAAACGATACTATTTCTTCACTATTTCTTCACTTTCCTCTGAGCAGAGGGAAAAAGAAAGACTCAAAGAAAAGAAAAATTTGAAGCAGTTTGAAGTGGAAAGTAGGAAGGTCAATGGGCTTGAACAGATATTTAACACTACACTCAACTCTGGATTCATGTCGCGTTTTAGGTATGGCTTGCGATGGCCGTGACACTCTTCCAAGAATTTCTTCGACGTGAACAGTCTAGGCCGTATGAACTACTTCCAGTAGGAATACAGAATATTAATTTACTGTATTTTGTACACGTGTAGATTTTTGTTATCATAAAGGATGGACCTTTTTTAATAATGTAGACGAATTAATGAAAAAAGAATTTCCCGCGCGTAATTAAAAATACACTGGCACCTCGATTCAGATAGGGTCTCGAGTATGGCTTGCGATGACCGTGACTCCGTTCCGAAAATTTAAATGATGTAAACAGTCAGGGGGAACTGTATAACTCCGCTGAGCTCACGCGCCTCTTTCTCGAACTTTCGGACCTCCTCATCCACGAATGCGAGTCCGGCGGCAGTTCGCTTTCTCGGACCCTTGGACCCCCTCATCAACGATTGCGAGCCGGCCGAAATTCTTGGAACGAGTTAAGTCCAGTTGACTTGAATTCAGAGTTGAGTGTATTCAACAGGAAAGAGATTTAAGGGCTCAAAAATTTGGGGAATGATAGAGAACATGCTTACAGACGTCCCCGAACTCTTCTTCTGTGGGATAATTAAAAAAAATGAATTTTGATAAATTTGATTAAAGTGTGTGTATTTTGAGGTAATGTGTGTTACAGCTTTACTTCCAAACTACACAATATTTTTGGCGGAAAACTTAGGACAAGCAAAAAAACATAAAAACTAATGTCCCGAAACTAACCTTGTTTTTGGGTCATTAAAAAAGTTCATTTCATAAATAATTTGTATGTAGCGAATAATTGATCCTGACCTCAAAATAGTGCACGTACATAAAATTTTTATTTGTCAGAATAATTTTTTTATATTTTATCCCTCTAAAAAAGAGTTCAGGGACGTCCGTTATACTATTTTATAGCATCTCCGAATTCAGTTTTTGAAAATTTTAATTCTTGTGGACAAAAACCCGGGGGAACTGAACCCAATTTACCATACGCGGAAGTATCACATGTCCTTAAAAGAGAAGAGTTCGAAGTGCTTGATGGAAAAGGCTAAGAAAGGCTTAAAAGAAGCTTTTATTGGAAGGATTTTAGATGTGCTCATGTGGAAAATGAAATGCTCACCACTGCAGAGAAATTGAAAAAGGAACAACAGCTCAAGGATAAAGACATCCATAATTTATCTAAAAAAATTGAATCAAAAAGGAGAAAAGTGGTTGGTGACTTGATCTGTAGAAAACAGTCCCAAAATATTCGAATGTTGCTAAATCTGAATCTTATGTCGGCAATAAGTAAAGAAAAAGAAAAAGAAAATTTTTTCGATTACGGAGTAACAAATAGACATGAAAAAAATCGATTATCATAAAAACAAGAAAGGATCTGCCAAGAAATCAAATGACAAAGATGAAGAAGGAAAAAACAAAAATCGACAATGAATAAACAACAAGGAAGAACATGGAATAAACAACAAGGATGAACAAGGAACAAACAACAAAGATGAACAAGGAACAAACTATTATATTTTTTGTTTAGAATTCACCTCTTTTGGTTAAAAAATTCTACTTTTCGGTTAAAGATTTAACTGTTTTCTTAAAAATTAATCTTTTATTGTTGAGAATTAAACTGCTTGTTTGAAAATTGAACTACTATGTTAAATATTCATTTTATTGTCTCAAGATTTAACTATCAATAATTGATAATTCAACTTTTTTGTTGAAAATACAACGAAAAACTGTTTTCTGAAGAATTTCGACTTTTTAGTTTGAAAATTCAACAATTTGGTTGAAATTTGTTTTCCCCTTGACTAAAAAATCTGACTCATTGAGATTTCAATTACATTGTTGAAAATTCATCTTTTTTGGTCAAGTTCAATTATTTTTTATTTAAAATTAGAACCTTTTTCGGTTGAAATATCAACTATTACATTTTTCGTTGAGAATGAATGTTTTTGGGTGAATTTAAATGTTTTTGATTTAAAATTAAAATCTTTTCTTAGTTGAAATATGAACTTATATTTTTCGCTAAGGACTAATCTTCTTTCATTGAAAATTCAACCACTTGATTGGAAGTTGAACTTCTTTGTTAAAAATATTTTTTTTCTTTTGTTGAAGTAGTAGTAGAAAATTCAACTGTTTTGTAGAAAATTTAATTATTTTATTAAAAATTCAATTATCTTCTCAAAAATTCGTTTTTTTTTTGCTTGCAAATTCGACTATTTGGTTGAAAATGTAACTATTTTTGGTTGAATTTTAATAGTTTTTCTTTGAAAATTCATCCCTTTTGCTTCAAAGATTGACGAGTGTGTTGTAAATGCATCCGCTTGGTTGAATATTCTTTTTTTCGGGCTCGAGAATTCAAATATTTTGTTGATTTGATCATTTTCTTGAAAATTCAACTATTTTGTTAATAAGTCATATTTTTGTTCCAAAATTCAACTGCTTTATTGAAAATTCGTCTTCTTGGATTGAAACTTCATCTCTTATTGGACTGAAAATTCAACTGTCTTCTAAAAATTTCATCTTTTGGACTTAAAAATTCAATTATTTGGTTAAAAATTCAATTTTTTTCAGTTGAAGTTTATTTTTTTTCAAAATTGGACCATTTCCTAAAAAATTCATCTATTTGGTTGAAAAGTCATCTTTCTTACTTCAAAATTCATATTGTCCGGTTCAAAAGTCAACTGTTTTCTAAGACATTCGCTTTTTTAGCTTTAAAACTCAACTCTTTGGTTAAAAATTCAACTATTTTGTTGAAAATGCAATATATTTCAAATATGACCCTATTTTCCCTATTTTGAGAGCATTTTGGGCTGTGAAGTCTGTTAAAATATTATGTTCGTATCTTTGGTGTATTATTTTAGGCA
>JAUMHM010000050.1:5684742-5697294 GCA_032362435.1 Melikaiella ostensackeni
TGGGCCGTATTCTTCAATATACTATGGTTGAGGCAACCACAGCTAGGGCTCGGCCAACCTTAGTCTTTTTTCCGTGTACTTAAATTGTAAGTGATAGCGTATGAATTGAATACACTTACTTGAAAACATTAAAAGTTAGGGTTTCATTTATTCCTAAAATTGCTTAATTATTACACGAGTCTGGCACTGAATATCCAACTTTTCAATCTCATTTTTCACCGTGTAAAAGGTTCCACAATAGGTCGATCGACGTGTCTCAAAGATGCCAACAAATATATCAGATATAGTATTGTTGTATTTCGAATATCAAAACAGTTTTTATTATATAACCATAGTAAATTTTTTTTTCAAATCTCTAAATGCAAGAAAAACGCTTCTAATTGACCGATTTAGCTCAAAATCGTATCGGACCTGGACATCAATTAGAGGTACAATTCTTCCAAATTTCATGACTACTGCTCTTTTACTCTTCGAGATGTAGTAAACAGAGAAAATTTACACACACCACAGACATTTTCAAAAAATTGCATTTTCGAGTTCCTGGGGTTAAATTATATCGAAGTATGCCAAAAAAGTAGTTCCGAAAGTTTAGATCATTAAAAACCTCCCTTCATGAGGAAGCAAAAGAAAGACAATCTTTTTGCAAAGCATTTTGACACGGATTTTGGATCAAACTGCAATTTTATGGTTCAAAATAATCTTTTTTTGTGAAGTGTGATCTTTTGCAATGAATCTTTGAGGAAGACACTTCCTGATTGATCATAATGCACGTATACTCGTACATTGGTGCAACATTGAATCAAATTCGTTACCTTCTATCATTCTATAATTGCTAAAAGCTAAGTATGATCGGAACGTTAATCAGTTTAAGGGGAGTATGCGTTGACAGTAATTCTGTGTAAGAGGCGTTGATGCCATTGTAGCACTTAGCAGTTCCGTGGTGGGGAACCCAGCTCAGCATGTCGAGGTTGCTTGCTTACTTGCTTGCCTGTCTGCATGCATGTATGCCTGCCTGCCTGCTTGCTTGCTTGTCGATCTCAAATCTGTGAAAGTACAACCCTTGTGTGTACTATATCTACACTGAAACAAGGGATGCGTTTATCCTTTGGGACCCTACTTACACTTATACAACTTGATATATACACGCAACACACCATTAACTAAGCCTAGAGTTCCTTTATGAATACCGTAGCTGCACCAAAACTCTACATCCTCTTGATACATCTTCAAGTTCTCGGGAGTTTCGGTTCTATATGTCTTGGAAAACTATTTCATTTTGAACAATTACAATTTTGAACAACAGCATTATAACTATCTCGTTTAAGAATGTGTGGTACAGACTTTCTGAAATTTGATGATATACTTTTTTCAACAAGAAAAAAAGAAAAAGAAGGTTATTTTAGTGATTGGCTCAAATCAGATGTGGGCAAAACAATTCGATTAGATTCCAAGCCGACAATGGACGCACATCGAATATCGAAAAACCGACACTCGGCGCGTGCTACCGTCGGTTCGGTTTTTTCGATTCGATCGACCGGTTCACCGAATGTCGAAAAAGCAACATTTGACGCGTGCTACTGTCGGATCGGCTTCTTCGATTCGATCGGCCCGTGCGTCGAATTTACAAAACCGGCATTCGACGCGTGCTACGTGTTGCCATCGGTTCGCTTTTTTTCGATTCGAAAATTCGGTATTCGAATGACAGAGGGCATTTTAATTTTCGATATATAAAACATTGTAATCTATAATTCTGAATATTTAAACAGAGAGACATGAGGACAATACAATATATATCGCTGATCGCACTGTGTTATAGGATTACATAATAAGTAGTAATAAGAATTTCGTACATGTTGTTCAGCTCAAGATTTGTGAAAAGGTTTCTTTCACAGGTCTTACAAGTTTAATATATATTTTCTCATTCAATATTGCCAAACTAGAATCAGAAGGAGAGGCACACCACCGAAGGAAAGCCCAATATTGATGTTATTACCCTAGCTTTTTTTTCATTTTTTCGTCAAAAAACACTTTTTTTTATATGTTCATTCTAAATTTCTGGCATGTGGATATATAATTGTAAAATGGGAAATTTATTGCAATATATGTACATCAAGTTTTCTTTAATTATTGTAGTATTAAATTGCAATTAGTATCCTATAATATTTTCATATAATATTATAAAAATAATGTGAAACTGATTTTAACTGATTTTAACTGAAAGTTGTTTGCAGATGGGACTTTGTTTTTGATTGTAGTTTTTTGGCATACTAAGAACAATTTGAGGCCAGAATTGAAATAATCGATCTGGCCCTTTTTGAAAAAGATCGATTTTTCTGTTGAATTAATTTTTAAGGAAAAAATTTGCTGGAAATATCATTGAAATTTGTAACCATCTTTTTAAATTTCTTTCGTAGCATAATTAAAATGTTATAAATTCGAATGTTCGAATGTTATCACTGTTTTCAAATTAGTCCTTTGGGAAGTCGAACTTATAAATATTGGGCCTTGCAATTCATATCCTTAGTTTAGGTTTTTGATGAAGTTCTTGAATTTCTCAAATTGGGTTTAGTGAGAAATTGTAAATTTAATAGTATTTAGTATATCATGATATTTTAAGGACTATTGAATTTATAATTTCTTACTCAATACAATTTGAAAATTTTGCTGAGCTTAATTACAAACCTACAATAAGGATTTAAACTGAAAAGCCCAATATTGACAAATTCGACTTTCATAAACGACTAATTGGCAAATAATAATCCCAAATTGTTAAAATTAATTGAACAGAAAAATCGATTTTTCTCAAAAAGGTCATGATCGATTATTTTAAATTTTGTCTTAAATTGTTCGCAAGATTTCGAAGAACTGCATAACTACAATCAAAAACAAAATCTCATTTTCAAACCACTTTCAGATGAAATCAGTTCCGCCCAACCGTGTGATTATTGAATTTTTATGAAGTTACTTCCGTAAATAATTCCCAACTGAATAAGTAACAATTCTATCGCTTTTTAAATTCAAACATTACAAATTAATTACTTATTAATAGAAATTTTGTTTTATCAAGTTGCAGTCGCTTTTGAAAATAATAGACCCGAGAATTCGGAGCATATTCATTTAATCTTTTAAAAAATCTTTATTTCGAAGACATATTCAAATTATTTTGCATTGCAAAAGTTATTTAATTGAAGACAAAATGAGTTTCTTGATTCTTTAATAAATTTTAATGTTTTGATTTTTGATTAATCGATATATATGATAACTAACGACTTGCTTTTGTTCATTGGTGAACAATAATCACTAAATTGAAAGAAAGTAAAAAAACCGATTCAATCCAAGGCACATCCAATATCGGATTTTCGACATTCGACGCAAGGGCCAATCGAATCGAGAAAAACCGATCCGACGAACAACGGTCAGAACCAGGAATTTACTATACATAATCCTCTACAGACTTTATTCCTCGACGAATTTTAATTCTTTTCTTGACGGATTTTAATTTTTTTTTTTGTCACAAATGCTCCGGATTAAATTTTTTAAATCTTGGCTGGCTTCAATGTTTCAATTTCTTTTTGTGTGCAATAATATTTAAACAAATGAAATGACAAAATTAGCATTTTCAACAATATGCTTTTTATCATTCAAAAAAATGCCGAAATAAACTCTAGATTGATCAGTATTATTACACCTGCACTCATAGAACATACATTATTTTATGAATATATAATTCAATTATTATATGCAATTATTATAAACACATTCTTGACTGTGATGCTTAACTCTTGAAATCATAATTTTTGTCATCTAAAATTTTTTAAACTCTCTGCTTCAGCGATAAACACTAACAAATCATCACTGTATATCAATAATTGCTATTTTTATAAACAATTTTATCAACGGTTATTCAATTTTGGTTGTCATTTCTAGACCACACTTGTCCTTCTCATTAGACCAAATTGGAACTGTTTCAGAAATGACTATCAATTTTGCAGTATTGTTTAAAGTGAATAAATTCAATTTTTTATAACAAATACTTTTGAAAAATGCTTCAATTGAATGTTTTTTCGTGGACGAGAATTATTTTTCCCATTAAGTCTTATGGGAAAGAAACTGATATTGATATTCCGTCGTGATGTCAGGCTAATAATGAAATTCACGATTGTTATAAACAAATAATACTTTATTTATAATAATCGTAAAGTTCATTATTAGCCTGATACCTGGACTGAATATCAATATCAGTTTCTTTCCAACAAGATTGAATGAAAAACATAATTTGTTTCCACGAAAAAACGTTTAATTGGAGCATTTGCTTATCATATTTTTTATTACAAATGATTATTATTTATTGTTGCATAACAAATTTGTTGAAACATCGATCCGACAAAATGCACACATCTAGTTCGAATCAATAAGTATTCATTTAGCAAACAAATAAATTTTCGTTTTGACACGTCTTTGTGTCTTTTTCAAGATTTAAATTCTGTATCATTGTTTAGTGTCAATCAATTCAAAGATATATATAAGTATAAATTAGGAAACGTCAGATTTCTAGATAAATTTTCGACATTTCAAGCCCAAGACGAATCTGTCCTTTAGGTTGAAAAACGAGTCTCCTGGATATTTTTGAAGTTGGAATTTTGAAAAACCCTCTTGTTGCTTTCGGGATTTGATTATAGTGTTGATAGATTGAGTATAGGGCTTTGTATCATCGCCCACTCAAACCCGAAAATAATAATTTTGACCCTGATTTAGGAAGGCGCAAATATCTCCTAAACTAGAACCGGCTGTTAGGACTCGTGTCGTGCGGACGCCCACACTGTGGAGGTTGGAGTTCTTTTTACATTTTAAGGACAGAAACAATGAAACGTTTATAATAAATAAAGAACAGAGGACTTTAACTTTGTGACAATATCTTCTGTCCGTTATCTGCTATAAAAACGTTTCAATTAATTATGTCCATGAAATGTAAAAAAGAAGGTTAAGACATCATATATTATAATGTCTGTAGTTAACATTTAAAGTTTTCTAGTTCATTAATAATAAATAAATAAAATGATCAAAAAACACAAAGGCGTGTCAAAACATCGATGTGTTTCTTATTTATTGAATAAATAATTATTGATTTGATCGTATGACCAAAATAGCCTTCCTTTTTTCCTTCGTCGACAGAAGTTTTCCATTAAAATAACGTTCGAAGGAATTATAAGAAATATTTTGGATTACTTGATAGTTCTGAAAGTTTTCTGATTTTTGAATTTCCAGAATTTTCGTTCGATTTTTATAAACCCAATACGTAATTAAAAACTCTTTATTAAATTTTGAAGCTAACATTGATCTTGATTTCCCATTCTTTTACAAAAAATTGCTGTCCACATAATTCATATCGAGATAAACTGAAAATTAAGGGCATATATTAAAGTTTTTCCATAAGATGGGCTTTTGAAAAGTTTTCTCAGCATTTGATTGTCAGTTTCTTTCATGAAGAAGAGTTTGGTGAACTTTTTGAATATCTAGATTTTCAATTAGTTTTGAAATTCAAGTACAACCTGAATAAGTAAAATTAAAATTTTTCCTCGAAAGGAGCTTAGTCAGAGGGCTGAACAATTGGATACCTTGGTGAAGCATCTCAATAGCAGAACCGGGAAGAGTTTTAATGACCGTTATAAATCTCAGCACGATTCTCTCTTAGAGAAATGGACGTCCACGATCCGCATACGACCGCAACTCTAATTCACCAAAGATCGGCCTCAAACTTTTACGTGAAATACGAGAACACTTTTCCATTGCAATTTCCGAGTTTCACATTCTAGCGAAAGTTCGATTCTTTGCGGGTTGAAAAATAAGAAGAAATCTCATTCATTTGTGCTACAAACTGGGGTATTAAATTTAAAAGGAGATGTTCATTCGAGTTAGGAAGAATGTGAAACTGATAATGAAAATATGAATTTTTTCAATAAAATTTCTTGGCCCTTCTAGTAATTAATATATAGCATAGAATATTTCAGTGTTTATTCCACGGTTTATATGTAGTCGAGAGTGAATAGGGATGGTTGCAAATAACGGACAATGAACGTTGGAAATTTCATTTGGCGATCGCTCTCGTGAGGGTTGAAAATGTACGATGAAAATAAAAAATTGGCTACAGACGTAAGCGATCGATAACTAAAAATAATTAACAAAATCGTTTTACCTTCCAACAAGGGCTGGGCATTCGAAGCTTTTTCTTCACTTAATGAAGTTGCCCTTGATAGAATTTGTACTCAATTACGCTTTCTAACTCTGCGAAAAATCTATTTCGGATAATTGTGTTAAAAGTCGGACAAGCGATAGGTATTCTCGCTCTTCACGGATTTTTGTTTTGTTTTTGCGAAATAAAATAATTAACTTCCCAAAGGTTCCAAACTGGTTTGTGGTACTAAAAAAGTATCTAAAGTGGCCTTTTATGGAATTAATTATAAATATTATTCATATGCGGATGATATAGTGTTGTTGGCGGAGAATGAGGAAGGAATGGCGAGTTTAATAGGGGGATAGAACCATACTTGGATAGGAAAAACTTGAGGCTTAATACGGATGAATCGAAGGTCGTGAGGTTGAGAAAGGCTGGGCGGGGGGTGAAGAAATGGAGAGCGAAATTGATTGGTGAAAAGTTAGAGGAGTTAAAAGAATTTAAATATCTTGGTTTTATCGTGCAAGCGAATGGGGAACATGGAGCGCATATTAGAGAGAGGATTAAGAAAGCGGTGGGGGTAATGAAACAGATATGGGGATCAGAAAAAAGGATTAAAAAAAATTGAAATGGGTGAATGAGATTGTTTGATACGTTGGTATGGGTGGTATTAGGCTATGGGGCAGAGATATGGGGATGGAAGGAGAGAAAGAAGATAGATGTATTAGATGGACATTAGGGGTAGACTGGACTCCTGGTTATATGGTAAGAGAAGAGGCTCAAAGGGATGAATTAACAACAAGGGCGGGTAAAATGGCATGGGAATTCGAAGAAAAACTAAGAGAGGGAAAGGGAGGGGAGTCAGCGAGAATGTGTTACAAAGAGGTGGACAAATATCTGTAGAGGGGATAGGGGAAAAGAGATGGACAAGAATAGCTAGATTGTGACTTGGAAATGAAGTAAAAGAAGAAATGTATTGGAAGAAGGATGAGGAGAGGAAATTCAGAGTATGTGAATGGGTAGAGGAGACATGCGAACATGTATGGGGTGGCTGTATGAGAGGAAAGTATAAGAGGGGAGGTCAGCAAGAGTTTTTTAAGAAAAGTTTAGCGGAGGAGGGACTGGGAGAAGAATAGATGAAGGAGGTAGAAAAATCTACAGGAGTTATATTACATTAGGATGCGTTGCAGCTATTATAAAATCCGAATACTTTGTGGCTCTTCAATACCATACAAAATTGGAAAAAACGGAACTATCCGACTGGACAAAGATTGGAGGGACACCAATAAATGAAAAGTGACTTCTCTCATAATAGAAGTGCTGAACCCATATCCTTACGCGATCGCAAAACTCTGATAGTCGCAAGAGTATTTCGTATATGCAAAACAGTCGCAATTAAGCCAGGGTGATTTGCATGAGTGTATTGTTTAATGGCAAATGAGCAGATGGGCGTTGGGGAAGAGAATGCTAGGGGGCGGGAGAGAAGCACCAGTGATGAGTTCGCGATAATTCGATTGCATTCCAATGGCTCTGGTCCGATGGGCAACAACCGACGGTTATCTAACTCGATGTAGTTCCATAGTCATTCGCTTATTCCCTATAGTTACTTTACTTTTGGAATTACCAATGCCCTGTTCGGAAATGCTATACACTAGATTAGCCTTTATACTCGAGATTCAATGCCAAAAAAACTATTCATTTCGTATCTTCCGTATTCATATCTTCTATCCGACCGAAACTTTCGTTTCGTTACGTTATGTCACGGTAGGGTCTAGGGTCTCGTTTGAATCGATGCTTAGAAAACTGAATCAGGACAAGTTTTTGATAGAATACGTTGTTTTATTAGGCTAAGACTTTACATTTTACATGAAGAAATAGTCCATCTGTATATTAATACCTAACTTTCAAGCAAGAATAGAAGGGATGAGTTGGAAAATTGGAAGAGGGCGGGGAGAGATGTGGGATATATGGATGATTGGTAAGGGGCAGGAAGAGTTTAGTGAGAAAGATAGCGGAAGAGGATTAGAGGAGGGATACAGGGAAATAACTTAAAATGGATTGGCAAATATAGTAATTAGGAATGAAGGGGAATGTTTGCTCTTAGTGTAAAGGGTTTAGGCAAGAAATATTGTTATTGCTGTATAATAGATATATTTTTAACCACAACACACTAAATAAGAATACATGTAAAATTGGGTAACAGGGAGATTAAAAAGGATAATGATATGTTTGAAATTGAAAAAATGTGAAAAGCCGTAAGACCGACTCGAACTACTAATTTCGAGACCGGTGGTGATGAATAGTAGTTGAAGGTGTAAAAGAGAATGATGACAAAGTTCTAGTCGGAGGTGCAAGAGCACTTACAAGTAGCATTTGGTAGGCGTAGTTATCTTAGTCTATTGGTTAATGAAAAGCAGGGTAGGAGAAGGACGCAGAGGGTTGGAGGAAGGATACCTTAGAAGGGATTAGGAAATGTTGAGAGGTAACATGGTTAAAGGGTTGAAGAAAAGAAAATAAGGGGAAGCTTGGAGAGCGGTCGGTAGAGATGTTGTAAAAGGGTTAGAGTATGGTAGAGGGTTTGTGGAAGTCAGATGAGGGTATTAGAGGCATAGAAAAATGAGAGTTGAGGTGGGTTGACAGAGAGAGTCATGAAAGACGAGGTGAAAAGGAAATTAGTTTCTTACATAATAGTCTAATTTTTTACTAAATTCACCAAATTCCCAATAAGAATTTTCCGCATGACGCATTAGCGTGGTATACTTATGCAAAAAGCGAGACTATACACGTTGGGAGTATGTAATTAATGTTATTAATAATCCACTTTAAATCTCGGAAATTCATCATGATTCTCAACTCGAGAGAGAAGCAATAAACACAAAATTAGTAAGGTGTGTAAGTTAATCTTAGCAGGTTGGCTCGAGGCGGTATACCGATGGGTTATACGAAATGCACGTTAAGCGAGGTTAGGGGGGAAACGTGGGTTGGGGGTGTGAATGTTGGAGCGACTCCAAGGCATGCACGTTGATGGTATCGTATGCACGAGCGGACTTACTTTTGGTTTGGAGAGTCTCGGCAAGAGCCTCGTCATTGTCTATTCTTCCCTATTTGTCACGCCTTTAGTTTGCGGGCACACACTAGTTACTATGGCGACACTGCAAGGTGTGACGCGCCTACCTTGTCACCCCTTTCGACTTAAAAAGAAGGGATGTACTTGTAAACGATGCAGTGCACCCGACTCTCTATTCCCCACCTGCATAATGTCACGTATACATTTGTAGGAAAAATTTAATAATAGATATGTTTGGGAATAAAAAAATATAGTGAGACTCGTGGCAAAGATCTGCTTGCAGTTTAAAATCTAAATGGTGCTGAATGGAAGTTCCGTAGCAGCGGTTATTAGTAGTTCCTTATTAACGGCCAATTACAGTTCTCCGAAGGGGAGAGGGGTGGAAGGGTAAAGAAACAAGGAAGCGAATAGGGTTACGATCACGAGGGAATAGACGGACATAGGTTGAGCGGAGGAGGTGATTTATTTCGGAAGAGTGAAAGGAATATTGGTTGGAGGGGCAGTGTGAAGGAGAAGGTTTAAAAAAGAGATGAGAGGTATGTGATGTGACAGGGTTTGAGGGGCTAGAGGGGTGATAAATTAGGGGGAGAGGGGTGAGTCTTAATGGTAAAGATGATGAGAAATATTGGCATAGGGTGTGATAATGGAGAAGAGGGTGGAGAATGGCTTTAGGGAAGTGAGGTGGAGTGGCTGAGTGTTGAAGGAGTGAGCAGAGGGGGGTGATGGGTATATTGTGAGAGGGATGGAAGGAGGAGAAAATGTAGTGGACGCAAGATTAAGAAATTTTTAAATCCGTTTCCCTACGAAATCCTTTTTCATGGAAACTCGTTGCCCACTTTAAAAACTTACTTTCCAGTATGAGCTGCTCTTATTTTTTTCTATTATTACCCAATTAGATGTAATTCTCAAACTACATACTTAGTGTAAAGTTCACTTTATTAGAATGAAGTGTTTCTACGTGAGTCGGTATTTAATTTTGGTGATGTTTGCATATCCACTCAATCGCAAGTATAAATATGTGTACTCTAATTTGAATTCTACTTCAATGGATACGATGCAAACCTAGCAAGTTTAAAATTAATTAAGTGGGTGATTAACGTAAGGTAGTAAAGTATACATATTTGTATCGATTAGGTTATGACGAGCATACCGGGTGATTCTAAAATATGCATTAGAACTAGCTAGAAGAAATCGAAAAGTCCTGTTCGAAAATGTAAAAGTGCGTAGTTTAGAAGCTACAGTACAATATAAAGACGTGATGATATCCAATTAGAACTATTGCCTTAATTGAATATTTTCAACGCTAAAATGCTTCCAAATATCTCCGAATATAGAGCCTATGTTAAAATTTCAGTGAGTTTAATACAAAGTAGTTTCAAAGTATCTTCTTGGAGAAGAAAAAGTCCAAAAGTGACAAATTGTAAGACAACAAATCTAACTTCTTGCGAGGAAAGAAAATGAGAATCGCTAGAGCCAGTGGATTTTAATATAGCTTATTTATTCTTGCTCTTCGAAGACTTTCGTGATTCAAGATTTTCATAATAAGAAACCTCATTTTGTTCTCGAGTATACGTTAACATTCTTTATGCTTAATGTGCTCCACTTCACTACAATCTTACATGCAAATACATACATTTTCCTAACACGCGTTCTAAAAATCTGGTGCACCAAAACGTATTCAGTCAGCAGATATCCTGTTAGATTATTTATTATCTTTACTATCATAAAATTAGACTAAATATATTTCTCAAGAATAATAAAAATGAGGTGCGAATGCCCAAAAGCTTTTCTGTAGAAATTTTCGATCTCTTCTAGAAGCGTCCTACATTTTTTTGCAATTATTCTCGTGAACCTTATACGCAGCTTTTAATTTGCTTAGTATTTGATACTAAGAAATTCGAGTTTTACAATATTCTTCTCTGTATTATTATCTATGCAAATAATAAAATTGTAAATCAAGATAAAAGTCAGAAGTTTCGTTGCTCTTCATCAGACTCTTTACTTTTATTTATACATGCCAGTTTTTTTTGTCTTTTTTCTAGAGTGGCTTTGTGCTTTTTTGACGTCATCAGGTATAATAATATACAACTTTGCTGAGACAAACTTCGCACGGGACTGCCGTTCTTTCAAAACAATTCACAAAGCAGGGAGGAGTTCCGGGCGCGACGCGTGCGATAACACCAACACACAGGAGTAAAGCGCTTGCAGACTTTAATAACGCGATTCAGCTTCGGCTTCTTCATGGAATTCTTTTTGGATGAAAATTCAACGTGGAAAATCGAGATTTCTACATGTATAAGCTTACTTGGTTCTCTATTATCTTTGTCTAGACTTTTTTCGTTCCATATGCACGAAATATGCTATGTAGAACCAGCAAATTTCAAATTAAAAATATGCTATGTAGAACCAGCAATTTTAAATGACAATAAACAAAAATAGTGTACAATTAATCGTCGACATGTCTGCTTCTACTTTCATGAGATCCTACTCTATCTGTCTGCATGTACAAATATAAATGACAAATACCCATTAGAAAATTGGATCCACGAAAAAGCGCTATGCATGAAGCGTATTTCGTGACCATAAAAAACTGGTGAAAGTTTCTCACTTGAATGCTATTTCAAGTCGTAAAAACATATACTAAATAATTTCATCACAATAAATTTAATGTTCTAATGGTGCAGACTACATTGAGAAATTATAAGTTATTCGCAGAAATCAGGGAAATTTTGGGTTTCTGACAAATGTAAGAGTACATAAAATTCCATTTGATATAAATATGCAACAAAATTTCGATGCATTAACAATAAAAAAACACAGTAGCTCATAAAATTAAAGTAGAAAGCTCAATTTTAATCTTCCATTTAATAGCAAAGTGATCCTACAGATGCGTTCGTCTTAAATAAAAATTTCTATCTAGTGAATCAAAAAATCTACTAGATCTTCTTGACGATCCTAACGTCCGACAATCGTCCTGTTTTTTTTTAACAGGCAAAAAGAATAAATTTATGTGGAAACATAACGTGCTATAAGGTGAAACTTTTTCAAAAAGGGTATGATGGATTTTTTTTGTTTTTAGTCTTAAAATGTCCTTGGGAGTATAGACTACAATAATCACTCGGAAAATTCCATATGCAAGGACCTTGCAACGAAAGTTGGTTCAGCCTCACCTTGAAACATTAGTGGAACTTATGAAACAAACGAAAAAACCGATCCAAGACGATAATGAGTATATGATAATAATGATAATGATGATGAAAAGAGGTGTTTCGGGTTTCAATCGTGTGCAAAACTACGAATCTTGCCGACGTTT
>JAUMHM010000050.1:5748773-5762532 GCA_032362435.1 Melikaiella ostensackeni
TTAAAATTATTGTTACTTTTGTTACTAAGATGTCTCAAATAAGGGTCTGTCACGATATCGGAATTCACGATTCATGGAAGAAGGAAGGCATCCCTGAGACCAGTTACAGAAATAATGTTGGTCAAATGCCCACCCCTTTCCAACGTCTTGTGGGGGCGAGAAGGCACCCAAACGGTGAGTTAAATATCATTCCGATATCGTGACAGACCCATATTTGAGACATCGTACTAACAAAAGTAACAATTTCAACCTTTTGCCTCGTCAAATCGCTTCATTTTTCGTTCAATTAAAGATTCTTATAGTTTGTTACTGAAAAAAAATGTTTTCCAGACAAAACACAGGTGACGCCCCTATTTTGCAATCTAACCAAAAATTCTTTAATTTCAATATTTTGGAAGAACCAAATGAAAGCGCTTTAAAATTTGAAACCTCTAGACTTAACTAACAGTTACAAATTTGAAGAAATGTTTAAAGTATGAAAGGTAAAAATGTAAAATCTTGTAAAACGTATAACATGAAATGCCTAACCTTATAAATTTTGAATCCTTAATTGAAAAGAAAAAAACTTGACTTCTCTTCAAATTTTCGTCTAAAAATTTTGATCGATGAAACTGGTGTCGTTCAAATAACCTCTTTTCTCAAAAAATAGATATGTTTTCTCTTACCTTTCCGTTGAAGATTTAAAGATAAAAACTTTGATAAGTCCAAAGACTTAGAGACGCATAAGTCCTTCAAAACACAAAAACATAGCACTAAAGAAAACGCTTCACCAAAAACACCAAAAAGAAGCACGAAATCACGAAAACGCTAAAATTACAATTTTGAAAGCATATTTTCACCGTACACCTGCTGCCTTAGTTTCGGAGTAAGAGCCGCCCCATTCTTGAAGGACAACGGTTGCCACTTATTTTCGCGCACTGAAAAAATTTTTATTTGATACCTATTTAGTTCAAATCAGAGTAGCAAGCCATGATTTTATTCTTTTAAACAAAATTTTTGTGCTTGGTAATAGCAGTTTGAAAATCATTAAAAATGGTAAAATTCACGAATATTATGAGCAAAAAAAATTTTCGTTTGAATATATAAAATTATGGCGTGTCACTCGGATTTAAAATAAATAAGTATCGTTTTGGGAAATTGAAGTTTTAGTTTTCAAGCGCGGAAGAATATTTTATATAAAGAATCCAGCAATAAAGTCGTTCTCCCAAATAAAGAATAGAAAAATGAAAGTCTAACCTGATTGAATCATCAGTGTTGCGAAAGAGAAAAATTATATATCTCACATTTAATTGAGATACTTTGTTCCTATAACATTTAATTTATAAATAAAATTTTATTTCTTAATAAAATTTGTGGTTTCTTATAGAAACAGTTGCATTTATTCATTCTTGTTCATTGCACTGATATTAGTTGAAAGAAAAAAGTTTTCCCCTTGTAAAGAAAAATCCACTTTTTTCAAAAAAAAATTCCCTTATTTTCCCTACAGTTGAACTGCTGAACGACTGTGATCTCTGTTCTAACCAAAAACTCGAAAGAATTCAGGTTTTCGTCTCAGGGTCCGGTATTTGATTGTTTGTTTTTTTCTACGAATAAAAGAAAATCTCTTCGAGCTGGATTTTGTGGTATTATAATAGGTACCATAAAACGGGGTAAAGTCGCTCACCCTTAATTTTATATTTCAACATTCAATATCAAGTTTACTAGGAAACAAATAAAATATTATTGATTGTTTTAACTATTGCAGCTATCAAACTTAATTTTGGAATTTATTTGGTGCAAATTTATTGCTAAGCGACTTTACCCTACAAGAGCGACTTTACCCCGTTTTACGGTACTCAAGGCATTCGGACTACGCAAAAGTCAGTTCTCAAATATTCCACGTTCTTTTAATTTGTATGCACAGATTAATTTTTTTATTCGGGAATTATTTACTCACATTGAATTGTTCTGCGAGCAGTTTATTATTGTTTTTTGTCATTTTGGCCAACATTTTTTTCGTACACTAATGTTAATGTTTATATTTATTATAAATTTATCAAAATGTATTTTATGAGTCTTTGTAAATAATCGAAGAAGAAAATAAGTTTTTGTTTTATCTGTTGGACAGAAAGTGAAATTTTTCTTTATTTAATTTTGAATAGGCTTCATAATGAACTATAAACAAACACTGACAAATTTTTCAATTCAGTAAACAAATTTTATAGCGTTTTTACAGCGTCTAAAATAAATGGCACGTCCCATTAAAATTGGCATGGATCTAAAGAGCTTAAAAAATAATAATTGTACACAAATTTTATCATTTATTTGTATGTTTCACATGCACTGAGAGAAAAAATAGGTCAGAGCAACTTGAGTCAGCGTAGTTGAAATTGTCCTTGACTTTTTTTTTGTAATGAACAATGTAGATTTGAATATAGTCGCAATAACATGAAAAACTAGTTGTTGCAACTAGGTGATCTGGTACAAATGTACATTCCACCGATTTTTTTTTCATTGTACCAAATTTTTGGTATTTATATTTCATTGTTTGATAATTTATTGAACAATTTTTTCAACAAAAATTATGCCTCGCAAATACATTTTGAAATTTTTAGGTTCACAATCTTTTACGGGTTAAATAATTTTAAAAATCATAAAAATAGTACAATTAATTTCTCGCCATCAGAATTTTTTTTAATTCAAGGAATTTTCACATAATCAACTGAATAAATAATATATGAATTTTATGATGTTGAATTCAAATATTATGTAACTAAATGTCGAAACAAAATAAATACAAATTTTTATTGTATTTTATACAAACCAGAATCTTGTGGTACAAGATTTCTCTTCTAGTCAATCTGACTTTGAGTTCCTAGTTGCAGCGACTAAAGTCTTATAATTCCTCTAACCAGGTTGTCTACTTGCTGGAACGCTATTTGTCAAGTCGAAGACTTTTTTTACTAGAGAACCTAGTTACTGTTACCAGAATCTCCAAAATGGGTACTGTAACTTTGTCTATAGTCACTGTAACCAGAAATCTGGTCGCAGCAACTAGAAAATGTAGTTTCCAATACTTTAAATGGTGAACTTCATGTTTTAGTCTCCCTGGCTAGGTACCATTTCTCTCAGTGTGGAATGCTTAATATTCATTATTGTAATTGATAATAATGACTAGTTTAGTTTATAATTGTGTTATTTAAAATTGAATAATTTTGGCCCAATTTTGTTTTTCTAATGAAGTAAATAATGAAAACGTGATATTTTTAACAATCTTTTGAAGTAACTTACTTGGAAGACACAGAATGCCAGTAAGCAGCGGAAGGTGACATACTTCATGGTTAAAAAACTTGTTTAATTTAAATTTACGAACAACGATAAGCTAGAAAAAGTTGTCTTTATGCTAAATTCTTATCTCTTCATATGGATATGTCTTTCCGTTTAGAAAAACCAATGTTTATTTCATGACAAAATTTGCATTACGAATTTTGTTTATGATTAGGAAATTCTGAGTCATTTAAAACGTTAAAAATATCAAGCAATGATATTTATCGTCTGCTGACTACACTGGTCGACAAAATGTGACCTGTTTTATCTGCCAAATGAAATATATTATTTGTCAAGTATTTTTTGGCGCTGAATACATTCTGGCGAACCTGATTTTTTTTCTAAGGGTTCATTAAATTTCATGTACATTTTAGTGATAGGAAGTCCAAAGGGATACTCAGGCCCCGGGTACCCGGTTCGTGACGGGTGATACCCTAAATCCTAAAACCAAAAAAAGGAAAAAATGACACGAGTAAAAATTGGGCGTCATTATTTTATATTTATTAATTTTGTTTATACTGCTAACTTCTCAGTGTCAATAACACTCACAGATACCCAGGTACTCGGGTAACCAAATTTTTGTTCATTACACGGGTACCCGGGTACCTGGGTATTACCTGACGTAGCGGGTACCAGCACGGGGTCCCGGGTATTCGGGTTTCGGCGAAATCAAGTTTCTTTTCTTATTTTATAGGTGAATAAAAAAAATTTAATGGAAATTAGAACATTTTGAAAGTTGCCGGAAATGTATGAAATTTCCAGTTCCATTGTCCAGTCTTATCCAGGGTTGAGAACTCTTATAACATTTATGAAGCAATGAAAGATCTTTTCTCATCTTAAAGACCAAACTGCAGGAGACTGGTGCCCGCCTCAGTATACAACACAAATCGATCATGACTCCTTTGATTCTGGCTTTGTTTCATACTTTCCTTTGAATGACCGAAATTTGGCGAGACTGACGTTATGAATGGAAACTCCACCTTATGATGATTTAGTTGTTTGGACATGATTTTATACTTACGGAATAAATTTCTCGCTTCAAGTTATAGTTGGGTGTATACTTTAAAAAATCAATAATACAAATAATAATGTAGCTTTGGATACCATTGACGCTTTTGTTGGCGAAAGACATGCGTTCTGAAAATTTTCAGGCGATGAATGAAGATTGGGTGTTTGGAATGCTAGAAGTGTAAATAATCTCAAGGAAAAGGAATCGCGGGATACAATGCGCGTTAGAAAACTAAATATTTTATGTGTACCGGAATTAAAGAAGAAGGCATGTGAGGTAAGAAAGATAGAGAATGGACTCGAACTTTGGTCAGGAGTAGATAATGAATCATATGGTAGCCGAGGAGTCGGTCTGATTATGAATGAGAGAAAAATAAAATGTCAAAAAGTATGAATGTGTGTCTCCTAGATTATACAATGGGTTTGAATGAAAGTAGGAATCAGAAGGCTATTTATTATAGCATGCTATGCTCCAGTTGATGCTCATCCCAGCCGATGTTCAATTTCCATAGATCTTGCGTTTTCATTTTAGCGGATACAACAACCAGTGCAAAAAGTCCTAAAGGACCATGTAATTAAGCTATTTCAGATAAAATCATTCAATTGGTAATGGGTCTACTTTCTTCTTTCACCTGAACTGTGAAGGCTAAAGTATCTTGCCCTGCATTCCAATATCCTTCAGGAGTTTTCAGTGTCTTTTCAGGATCTAGTTTCAGTCGTTGATTATTTGATGTATCTCGAAGACCCACAATTGACTGAGGATTGTTTGAAATATACTTGCAGAGGTGAAGTCCGCCTCGTTTGGTAAGTTGTATGATTTCGTCGAAAAGAGTTCTAGTGTCCTCCAAGGTATCCCCTATGAGAGAATCATCTACGTAGTATCCTTCCTTCGTATTAGATGAAGTAGTTACATCGCTCATATGTGCCAAATTTTCATAGGTCTTCATAATTTCTTGGTATTGTTCTTTGATTTTTTGGTCACAATCAAGTTTTCTTTCCAGGGCAAGAAAACTTCGAAGTGCTATTTCATAGGAACTGTCTTGTTCTTTCTTCTCGTTGAATGTGCAATTTTTCAGAACAGTAACATTTGCCGAAGGGTCTTGGACTTGATCCCTAGGGTTGACGACAAATCGCCTCAATTATGTCTTGATCTGAAAAAGGGTTGAGGCAGAGAAGCACACTGTTTCGATTGAGATTTTGTTTTTTCGATAATGAGATCAGTTCGGCAGAAAACGCGTCTGCTTGAATTTTCCTAATAATTGTATTGCGAGCTGAATTCAATTCGTCCCTTGAAAGTGGACCTTGCAACCTGACATATTTGTTAATAATTTTTGTGTTCATACAAAATCTTAAACAATAAGCAACAATTACTTGGAGCTTTTTAAAGTACTATACCTTGACCAAAGATGAAACTCTTGTTGAATAACCTTAAGAGAGACATTTTCTGATGACTGCGGCTCTGTATTTTCTTGTGACTTGAAATCGAACTGAGGCCACACGTTCTCATCTTTACTAAGCCATTCAGGACCATGCATCGACAGAGAATTATTGAAGAAATCCTGTGGATTCTGTCCGCGAGAAATGAAATCCACAGGATTCTCATGCGTATTCACGTGACGCCAATTTTTAGACTCAGTCGTTGTTTAAATCTCAGCCACTCGATTGGCAACGAATGTGGGCAGCGTATGTGGTAGGGTGTTGATCCACTTTAAGACAATGGTTGCGTCTGACCAAAAAAAAAGTCTTTGCAAATTTAATTTGAAGTGAGCGAACTATGGCATCGTTGTTGGGTATTTTTGGCAGGAAATAGATTATTTTACAGAAAAATCACTAAGCCCCCTTTAAACCTTACAAGTTCCATTATTTTGAGGTTATGTTCGGTATTTCTTGAGGGAAATGGATTATTTCATAGAAAAGTCACTGAGTCACTTTGAAAACTCACAAGTTCCATTGATTTCAGTTATGTTGGGTGTTTGCTGGAGGAAATGGATTATTTTAAAGAAAAATCACTAAGAATGCCATCCCATGTCGACGTTTTTCTGCCTACTCCTGCCTTCGGCGTTTCAGCCAATAACAGTGTCTGAGGATGACTAGAAGGATATTATTGGCTGAAATGCCTAGTGACAAACCGCGGACCGCAGAACTAACAGAAATACTCGATAATGGGACGATAACCTAAGTCTTTTGAAAACCTCACAAGTTTTATGATTTTGAGGTTATGTTGGGTGTTTTTTGGGGAAAATGGATTATTTTATAGAAAAACCACTAACATCCTTTGAAAACTTAGAAGTTCCACCAATTTTAATTAATGTTGGGTGTTTTTGGTGGAAAACAGATTTTTTATAGAAAAAACACCAAGTTCGTTTAAAAACTAACAAGTTCCATTATTTTGAGGTTATGCTGGGTGTTTTTGGCAGAAAATGGTTTCTTTGATAGAAATATTAGTAACTTCCTCTATTAACTCACATCGTATTTTACTTCTCTTCTTCTTCCAATTATTGAAAAAATATCTCATTCACCGTTCTATATTTTTTTTCAGCAATTCAAGGAAGAGAAAAGAATAAATATTGAAAGTATAACCTCGAAATCATCCATCTATTCAACTGGGGAATAGACACCATCTTTTTCTGTCGAGAAAATATTTTCGCGAAATAATGTAATTTTTCGCAAAAATATGCAACCATAACCTCAAAATTAGCAAAACATTTCACAAACAAATTTTCGGCATTAGCAAACATTTTGAGACAAGACCTGAAGAATTTCGCGAAATTATATAATTTTTTTGGAAAAACTCGCAAACATAAACTCGGAATTAGCTAAACAGTTATTCTTAGACAAGACCTGATCGTTTTCGCGAAATAATATAATTTTCCCGCCAAAATATACAACCATAACCTGGAAATGAATATAGCTATTTTGTGCTCCTTTTACAAATTCTACTACAGCTCCCTCTGTGACGAACGTTTTTAAAATCAATTACCGACATAATTACTTTTACGAATGCGAGTTCTCATCTTATATATTCGTAATTCTGTGTTCATGAAGTTTGAAGCGAGACTGACTTTCGCATTTCATGCACCACGCGACGCAAGGCCAATTTCTGGATTCTTGCACAGTCTAGAAAATCGTAGGTAGGGTCGAATTTAAGTACATACTATATTATACAGAAGTGCTCTACCGTCATCTTAATTGCCATTTTCGTACCTTCTAATTTAGCACCAAGTTCAAGCTGTATGTTTCCACAGTTGAATTAAGTTAGATTCTAGCCCACCACCAATTGCCAAGTATGACAATAAAGAAATATTTATAAATTGAAAATGGTAAATCGCAGTGCACCATTATGTAATCGCAATCAAAATTGGTTCTTAAATCACAATTTAAATTGTGTGCCAAGCACAATGGTACGAATAAGGGGTCGAGCACTCCTGGATAATCTGGTACCTCAGGTCGAGTGTCTCCAAGTCAAAAATTCACGCTCGTGAATGTGCTCTTATGTTTACAAACACACCAATTAACTTAAAAAGGTTGTTCATAGAAAAGTCCTCGTATCATTTCAAATCACGTGAAATCTTTACAACTTGAGTTTACCCATTCAATATTTCCCTTATTGTATCGATTACAAATACATTATGGCTTTGAAAATTTTTTATTAAATTAAAATAACTGTCAAGTGGAAAGTTACTTCGCTGAAACTTGTCTCTTTTCGTGCCAATCTGTCAAGAAAGTTTCTTTTGGACGACATAATTTGATTCCTTTGGAGACATTTTCGGAAGTGAGTGAATTTCACACCGCAGTAATTCTGTTTTGTTGCATCTCCATCGGAACCCGAAAATTGATGCTACTTAACACTCTAGTTTTTTTTGTGTAATTTTGGCAGAGTCTTGGTTTTTGTTGGAGCGACACGCGATTTTGAACAAATAAGAGCACAATGGTGATTGCTCTGGGTATCGGTCGTCCTAATAAAAGGTAAAACCATAGGCCTTTTCGCTCGCGTCGCCGAAAACATGTAATTGCACGTCGTCTGGAAATTCAAAAGTTATGCGTTGCGGGTACCAGATACGATTAAGTAAACTCAATTGCGGTTTCTATTTACATCATTTGTCTTGAATTTCTATAGGAACTGGATCATACTAACCCAATTGGAGTTTCCAAAGTTGTTGGATTGAGATTTTGCCAACGAGAATGACTGGAGCCAACAAACCTAGCGGGTCAAACAGTTTGGCAAATTGAGCGAGTATCGATCGCTTTGTTGCGGAATCTGTTGAATTTGTTAAATTGACCGTATATGAAATAGAGTCTGTCTTTGGATCCCAATGGTTTCCTAACGCCTTTATTGTTTCTGAGAGATCTAGGGAGAGGTGTGCATCAGCCGATTCGTTTGAAAATTCGTTGCATAGTGCGGGACAATTCGATCCCCACTTTCGTAGATTGAATCCACCTCGTCGTAATAGATTGATTAAATCTTCTTTTAATTGTAACGCCTCTTTCATCGATTGCGCTCCAGCCAACAGGTCGTCGACATAAAAGTCGCGTTTTGAAATAGTAGCCGCAAGAGCAAAAGATTTTTGCTCATCGTCTGCGAGTTGTTGCAAAGTTCGATTTGCTAGAAACGGGACGCATGGCGTGCCGAATGTGACCGTGTTTAAAGCGTAGATTTTAATTGGTTTATCGGTTTCGTTTCGCCATAGAATCTTTTGATAAAAACTGTCTTCCGGGGGAACCCTAATTTGTCTATACATTTTCTTAATATCAGCAGTAAGTGCGACTGGAAAGGATCTGAACCGGGTAACGATAGAAAGAAAATCTTCTTATTTTGTAGGTCCTACTACGAGTAAAAGAGTGTCATTTGACGAGACCCTGAAAGAAGTCTTAGCGGAACCATCATACACGACCCTTGTTTTAGTTGTAAGGCTGTCGGCCTTTATTACGGCGTGGTGAAGAAGATGTTAACCAGGCCGTAAAAGGTCCTGGTTATTAACACGAGGTATATGACCTTCATTGAAATAACCGTCGATACAGTCTGCGTACTGAGATTTGAGTTCGGACTTCCTTGCGAACCTTTTTCCAAGCGCATAAAATTGTTGAAAGGCTACATTTTAAGAATCTCCAAGTAATTCTTTTTTATCATTAAACGGTCACCTAAGTTCGTAACGACCGGACTCGTCGAGCTTAGTTGTATTTTTGTGATGATGGGCGGATCGCTCGTGGCTCGCTCTTCCTCTGAAAGTATTTTTAAGAGACTTTCTTCTCCTAATTCCCACAAGATGGGTAAATCCTGACATTTAATCAGATTGCAAGGCACTCGCGATTGTGGTTGCAGTAAAGATTTGGGTACTTGAGGACTGACGTACAGTCCCGCAAAGATCCAGCCGAGATCAGTTTCTTGAAAAAGTGACGATTGGCCCTTGACCTTAATTTGACCACGGCACATACAGGTAAGATTATAAAAGTGTTCGGCGCCTATCAAAATATCGATCGCTGATGGTTTAAGAAATTCCAGATCTGCTAAAAAGATCTGGTCTGGAATTCGTATGGAGTTTTTCTCAATAAGAATCGCAGACATCAACTCTGAAATTTCTTGGAAAACTAAAAATGAGTAGTGAAGATCTACTTCTTCGTACCGTAATTTAATTTGAGTAGAAGTTAGGTATTTTATTCGGAATTGAAGATTTTCAACTCCCTTTCACTTTGCGTTAATTTCTTTCTTTTAGAGACCTAGAGTATTTGCGAATTTCTCAGTGGTGGAATTCACTGAGAACATGAATCTAGAAACACTCGACGAGGACGATACTGACCCGTGCTACCTAAAATATCAACTATCGCTGTCCCGAGAATTACTTGGCTTTGGGTTGGAGGCTGAAAACTTGCGCACACAGTAGTAATGCTTTTCGAAGGTGATTCATTCGCGTTTGAGTACGGGTTTTTCTTGACTGAAACGCACGAGTGTATTATGGCGTCTACGATACTTCTAACATGGACTTCTTCGACAATCTATTGTGCGATGATTTGTAAGAAGACAATTGTGACAAATCGATGCTTTACGAATGTTATTGTAACGCTCTTGCGGAGTCAGAACTTTAATTGTTCGCACGCATAAAGATGATGCGTACGTTTACAAAGTATACATAAGACTTGCAATTTCTCCGAATTGGGATCGAGAGTAGTACTCATGCATGATTGAGAGGCTCGAGAAGTAAACCGCGACTGTGAACGATTATTTCTTGGCTGTTGACTCCGCTGAGAGTTTTTTGATTTGTGAACAAATTGCGTAGTTTCAATGAGTGATCGGCGTTCTAAAAATGAAATCATAGTGTATAACGAGGGCAATGTTGTACTTCCGGCAGATCCGTCCCATTTTTCCCGAGTGTAATTGTTTAATTTTTCGCGAATGATAAAGATTAGTAAAGTGTCTCCTTGATCTACTGGTTGACCGAGAGCTCTGAGAGCCTTGATTCTTTTCTGCACGTGATCCAACAATGCGCGCACGGATAATTCCTTTGACATATGAGGAATTTCAAATAAAGCTTGAACGTGATTTTCTTCTGTAAATTTGCGATTATCATAACGCGTTGTTAGAAGATCCCACGCGACTTGATAGTTATTGCTAGTTATTTCAAGTAATGTTATAACGTCCGCTGTCTCGTCTTTCAGGCGGGCTTTAAGATAATGGAATTTTTGAATGGGAGAAAGCGCAGGGTTGCCATGACACATGGATTCAAAAGGATAGCAGAACGTGAGCCATGAATTAAAGCTCCCACGGAAAGTAGGTGCTTGAAGCTTTGGGAGTTAAAACCTGGCATTAGAATGTATTGAGTTTTGTTCTTCATTGGATTCGCTAGAAATAGTTTCGTTCACTCGACCCTGATCTCCCGATTGTGAGCCCGTCGCAGACATAGTCGCAGCCTGATTCGAAGCAGCTGGAAATTGTGGATTTCCTGCCTGAGAGTTTGACGGAGACACGTTATGACACTGATTCGAAACAGACTGACACTGATTCAAAACAGACTGACTGGTCTGATTGGCAAGAGACATGTGATTTTTATTATATTGTCTTAATTGACCGGTGATGGCATGAAATCGGTTTTCGAATGAGATTTTCTCTGCATCCGGTTGTTTGATCGCGTCTTCATCTGTAATATCTTCTTCTAATTGAGTTTGAATCGCGTCGAACTTGTCCCAAAGTTTGAGATGAATTCCTAATTGTTGTTCGAGATTGACTACTGCAAAGTCAGTATTTTCATTTAGAGGAAAGTGCAATTTCGGAAGAAGCTGACGAGCGTTTCATTTGACCACGTTTCATTTTGAGCGCTGCTATATTTTCTGCTTTAGGAGCCTGATCTGAATCATGAGTTTCTTTCTCTTTTTCGAACATCTTAATTTAAATTTGACGTGATAAACAAACCCACCGATACGCAATGAAGGCTAAGCCGAATGAAATGAATCGGGATCAAAGGGTAGCTCACTTGACTTATTCGGGTCCGAGCAAAGTATAGGTGGCGGACGTAGAACTTCCTCGCAGGTCCAGATGATCCGAATGTTAAATTTGGAATGGAGATCAAAATCCTATCTTGTTATATGCTTCTCCCTTAAACATGAAAGTTCAAAACTGTTGAGAGA
Organism: Melikaiella ostensackeni; assembly: GCA_032362435.1. NCBI lineage: Eukaryota > Metazoa > Arthropoda > Insecta > Hymenoptera > Cynipidae > Melikaiella > Melikaiella ostensackeni. The sequence continues at coordinate 5,760,705 of JAUMHM010000050.1, forward strand.
ATATAGCGCGGTGCAAGGAAGCTTTCTTTTGTTTGGTACTGGGCTGCCTTCGTCGGTTCTGATTATGGATGAAGTATGAAAACTTCAAAAAGTTCACAGTTTTTGTTTTTCATTTCACAGTCACTGATTGTCCAGTTCATCACAAAGGCACTTTTTTGCACAATAATTAGTGAGTGTTTAAAAGACTGTCCAGAACGTTGCGGAGGCAATTTTGGACAAAAATCATGGATTTTTTGAAAGAATCTGGCTCTCGAAGGACCATAAAATATTTGTAAGTAAAAAAAAGTGAAATAAATGATCGATCACTGGTTTGAGATACACAATAATTAATAAAGCATTTATTAAATTTGTTATATTAACAGAAGATACAAGGAGAACTTTACGTATAAAGACCGCGCTCGCGGGAACTCGAAGCTCTTCGTTTGGAAGCTAAGAGAAATCTGATTGGAAAAGCGGTATCAATAACCAGTCGGAGGGGGAAAAAGGGTGTGTCTCTATTTCGCTAACCTGAGGTGGGTGGAAATTTTGAGAATCGTAGATATTCATTTGTCAGTTGGAGGAAAAACCCGAAGACATTATAGAGCCCTCGTGGGGTTCTGTTCGACGTTAAGGAGCAGTAAAAGTTGCCGAAGGGTCCTAGACCTAATCCCTAGGGTTGACGACAAATCAAGTTCTGCTAATAACTACAGAAGACAGAGGTAGATTTAGAAAGTTTCAAGATTACACTGCAGGATGAAATTTATAAATTCGAAAATTTTTAAAGGGACAGTAAACAGCTTCACTTCTATTGTCGGTTATACGATCGTCGAACATCTGCTTCTAGATAGAAAATCTTAAATTATTTGCCCTTTTCCTAAACTTGAAGTTTTCTGAAAGGATATTGAAAATTAAAATAATTCTTACTACGTAACAATCAGAATTACAGTATTACTAATATTACTAACATCCTTCATTGAAATTTACATATAGAAACGCCATTCTTACTATAAATACGCGTTATTACTAAATCCTTCACCGTCATTTGGCCAAGAGACTAGAAGACTGTAAAAAACTTTTCTCGGGCGCAGCCAGTCACCGACAGTTATAGATTATTTTTTACGAATGCATTTCTTGATATCATGCACAATTGTATCCATCGCACTTTCTAGAGATACAACATCTACTTCATTGCAAGCTTGCGCAACCTGTAAACAAATAAAATAACATTTATTCTTTGTTAAACGTGTGTATTCTATAACATAACCGTATTGTAGGATTTTATTTTTTAGTACATATTTATTGTATACGGGTTGATGGCTAAAAGTTTACAATTTTGCACAAATAGATTTAATATTCCAAAATATTCAATAATTATGTATATAAAATATAGATAGAAATATTTGAAAGTATGGTGAAAATGTGCTTTTGTGTGATTTAATTGATTGTGCTATGATAATTTCAAGATGATTTTCAGTTCAAAAATAGTATTGTTATTTCATAGGACTACTACATAGTGATTATTACTTTTAAATTGTCATATTGAGGCTTCAATATTTTCAAGAATGCGGTAACGCCACAGAAAATCCTGAGGTTTTTCTTTCATCTTGGAGTTGGATCAAAGTGATTTGCAGCAGACTGATACTCAGATGATTAAAATGATCAACATTTGCCATCAAAATTATAACTGACAAGTGAACATTGACATTTGATACATACATCAGATATCAATGTTCACCTTATAAGACCTTAGTGGTCATCCACAAATTACGTTGGGTGTTTTCCTGAATTTTTCAATACCCCTCGCCCCACACCCTATGTAAGATACCGTACAATTTGCTCTTAGGGGGCC
>JAUMHM010000050.1:5762632-5783151 GCA_032362435.1 Melikaiella ostensackeni
GAAGAAGTGAACTGCAATGTTCACGAAATGTCGGCAAGATTCGTAGTTTTGCACACGATTGAAACCCGAAACACCTCCTTTCATTACAACTTTTTTGTTTATTGAAATATTTACTTTTTTCTCTCTCAAATAGTTTCAGAGGACTTCAACACGTAATTTTATGCCAATAAAATCAAAAAATTCAGAAAATTGACTAAGTGAGCGCGAGTTGAAGTGAAAAAAGATATAAAAAAATTTGTTTTCGAAAAATCTACTTCTTACCAATTACTTCAAAAACTACCAAACCTGCAAGTTTTTGCAAAAGGAAAAAAAGAAGCGCCTTAACATTTTTCAGAAGTATGAGTTTTTAAAATTGAAATTCGAATGATTTTTAAAATTGACTTTCAGGATAATACTTCTCAGGCTGAACCACGCGTATCCCTCCTTTTTCGCGAGAGGTTCAGTTTGCTTATGAAAATGGTCGCTATCATATTTTGACAAACATTCATAATCGTGTATAATTTCTATAACTATGTTTCCATTTAGAACCATTTATAAATTTTTTAATAATAATATTTTACACATTTATTTTAATTTATTACATTTATCACATTTATTTTAATTTAATATTTTACCACAATCCACTAGTATTGAACTGGACTCAAATCGTAGCAGTTTTGGTGAAAGTAAATTTTCTTCTTTGATAAAACGACTTGTCAGTTGTAAATTTGTTTGACACATTCATTTATAACCAATGAATCGATCATTATGAAAATTATTCTTGTTCTAGGGGTTCCTGTGCAAGAATTTGAAATATTTTTCAATATTTGCAAGTTGTTTTGAAAGATAAGAAAATCTCAAAAGTTGCCCTCTTGCCTTACCTTGTGTTAAATAAATAAATGTAAAAATCGAGCTTTACAAATAGCTTCAAAAATTATTTATCCTTAATTTAAAAAATAATAATGATTCGTAAATTAAATCGAAAATGACAACTGTGGGAGGTGTAATGACTTATAACATTAATTAATTGTTAATTGAGTACTTGAGAATCGTAAATATTATATTTCTTCTGAGAATCGAACCCGCGCAAGAAAATTAAGTTTTTGCAAGTATTGGTTTTCTTCAAACTTTATCAACTTGCATTGCATCACTTAAGCGACTAGAACCAAATACTTATTCCTAAAAGAAATATTTTCTGCATTATAAGAATGTATATATAACTGATTAAAATAATATTTTAAGTTACCTTTTTCTAGAAAAAATTGAAGTTATGTAGGTTTGAGTTTAAGTGGTGCCTCAGGTTCGATTCTTGAAATGTAAATTCTAAAGTCGCCATTTCTGAGACGAGATGTAGCCATTGCGCCTTTCATCGCTATTCACTCTATGTGCACGGATACACTTTGGCAAAACGAGTTGGTGGATACTACATATATATGTATGTAGTACCCACTATGCTGTAGATATTTGGCGAAAGTACTGACATAAAATTCGAATGTCTACCTTCGGTGTACATTTCAGGCTCTTTTTTCCTTCTGTGATGTATTCGTCTACATATTTCTTGTTTGACGCAATGAGTCAGAAATAAAAACGACATTCCTCCATCGTCCTGTTTCAATGGCACTATAACGCACATTTGACTATTAAGTGGAAAAAACGTAATTTATTCAATGATTCTTAATAAGAAATAATCAGAAAGTACACGGAGAGAAAACTCAGGGGATTTCTGATGGAAATTCTGATAAAAATTCATACAATGTCTTGTAATGTGGTGACACACTGAGTTTTATAATGAAATTCAATTCCTAGATTACCATATTTTAATGTGCCCTGCTTTAGAAATTCTGATGAATACTTTTTGCGCTATATGAGATAAAACTAGTGAAATTATTCATATTATTTTTGAAACAAATTCTGTTACACCATTTCATCCAATGTAGCATGGTAATTTTTGCACAGGTAAATAAGAAGGATGGCCCCGCCCTCACTACCTGTAGTTTCTTACTGAAAAGTATCTTATGCCAGATGCATGGTAATTTTTTCAATGCATCTATGTTGAAAGCTCTTATTTTAAATATTGATTTATCCTATTGTATTAAGAGATTTTCTAGCGTGTCCAATGTAACTAGTATGTTAGGTTCATAGTCAGAGGTGCGATCTTATACATTATACCTTACTTTTTATGATTGTTATTTCAATACAAGTTTAGCAGGTTTTGAAATAAAGAAACTTGAAAAATCAAAAGTTTTTTCCATAATTTATTTTTCTGGCCATAAAGGTATGGTTTCATTTATGCACGATACATTCAGTATATATCTATGTACGTTGATTATTACCGCAACATTTTGCATCACATGAGAGTTGGCTAAGCCAGTATGGAAAACTGATTCTTCTTCCATTCCAGTTAGTGACAATGTTTTTTGTCGCAAGCCGTACTCATAATTACTTAGATTTCCAAGAGTTCAATATTTTTCGAGCTCTTTGTCGACATCAGATTTTAGACTGATTTTCAGCAGTGATATAATTTGCTGACGAATCTCACTCCATTTTTTGAAGAGAAGATTTCTTTTTTTAGGAAAAAGTGAATCGAAATAAATATTTAACGGTAAATCAGAAATCAACAATAAAATCTAATAGAAATAAAAGTGAAATGAAAATATGAACGCAAAATATATATAGCTTTCATTTTGTATTACAATTACCAGTTCCGGGCCTTCAGTGAAACCCAAACCTCTAAACTTTTTGAAGTAGTCATAGACTTGAGTTTTGTTGTTCATTAAAATATGTCTTCTCAGCTCATGCGTCTTGAATCCACTTTTGTACGACTGTGTACCATGGTTACATATAATCTTCCAATCAATTTAACTATTCTTTCAGATCGTCTGAGGATAAAAGGGAACAAATTTTATTAATTTGCAAACTCAGATTTTAGAAATTGAGTACCATGGACAGATGGGATACAGTTCCTCAGGCGAATTGAAAGGTCGAGGTATCCCACCTCCCCCCAAAAACCCTCGGGACAGAATATCTGTTTCAAATGCAGTAATATTCTGCCTAACTCAAACTAAAAATTAACCTGATCTGTTAAGTTCAAGAGAATTAGTATTTCTACAAGGAATATTTCAACCTAACAATAGTATTTATCCTTACCATTGAATTTTAGAAGATTCAAATACTCATTAAAATTCAAATATTACACTAACTTTTTTGTAATAGATGCTCAAGATTTTTAAATTATAAAAAAGAGTTAAACGATTTGAATTTTTTTTTAATTTAAAGAAAAATTATATTCACATAAAAGTTAAAAATCAACTTCTCTTCTCAAAGTATGTGTGTTTTGGGCCGAAGTACGGGAAGAACTGTTCACTTTTTTTTTAGTTATAAATTTTCTTCATTGATAATGAAAATTTGAAATTTTGCAGCAGGTATATATTTATACGAAATTGTCTATTTATACTATTCGTACGTTGTATCGAACGCGGCCTACTTGTTCGTGTTTTTGCTCGTTTTGGTCCCTTCAGTTGGATTCACTTTCACGAATCATAATACTGTTTGGGTAAAAATTTTCCATAAAACCCACCAGATATATATGTTTTATCTTAAACTTGAGGTCTAGAACTCACAAACTATGATGCTGAGATGAGGCATTTCACGTATCAATTAATATATGATATGGCATTTTATGCTTCATTTTGAACGGTGCTTCGTCCTTTGTTAACAGTTTACCTTGGCCTCGGGGACCGTACTTTTATGGACGTTGCTCCAATGGCGACGCACCATTCGCGACGCAGGCTAGTGGGGGCATTGATAGAGTCATGCGGAGTGGTTCGCGATCGCCGATCACAAGTTTACTAGCAAGGATCATTTCGTCGATGTCGCTGGGAGAGGGCTTCGCGCGATTGGCTCGCGCTCGCCACGTATAAGTTTGCAAGCGTGAAGCGAACATCGAACCCGTGCTTACACTGTAGGTTACCAGAAGGGACTTCAACATTTTACTGAGTGTCGCGACCCAGATTTTTGTAGTAAAATGATGAGTGAGGTTAGAATGACCAGGTGGCGAAAGAAAGAATCCTGTACATGTGCCAAAAAAAATTCATGATCATAAATGTAATTTATAACAGTAAATATAAGTTAACGGACATCAAAAGAAACGTTAAATATTTCACTGGTATTTCCGTAACCAAAAATTCTATTGACAAAAATCTGTTCTATCAACTCTCTTTTTGTTTAAATTGATGTTTTTTTCACTAGTAGACATTTCAATAAAAATGAAAGAGCTGAGCTTTTTAGTGGAATTTTATTCCAAAGTTGAGAAAATCGTATTTAAAGTTTTTGAGTACAACTTATCGAAAAGTCATGCAATCCACGTATTTCTTTTTTTTTCAAGTTGTCACAACACGTCCACTACATATCTAAGAAATGTACGTTATGTTTGAGAACTGTACTTCATTTTTTTTCAAGTTCAAAAAAAATTGTTAATAAGCCCTTTTTCCATAAATACAGCGAATCCCTAATAAACTACTATTATTGATGTTTATATTATCAAATATGATTATGAATGGGAATTGCAAGTTTTCTTAACATTCTTGGAGTAAAAAATTGATTTATAAATGTTCTTCTGACCGCTGTCGGTTGTTTTGCTCTGCGCTTAACGACTTTACGTCTGCAAGTTTTTGAAGTCGCGCGGACAAGCAGCGACTATTAGCTATCGTAAACATTAGAAAACCAACATGCCTTTGTCACATTATGCGTAAAAGACATCGCTGCATCGATTTAGGGCATTTATGGAAAAAGGGCGTATAAGCCTATAAGCCCTTTTTCTATCAAGGGCATAAATTTTATATATGCGTTCCGAACGAAACACTTATAAAAATATAGCAGGTTCTATGTTTACTATAAAAATCTGGCTATTGGTGCCGATTTTTGGATACGAATTTGTCCCTTTTATAGGTCCCGCTATTCGTACCGCATAAATCCGTCTTTTCCTACTAAAGTTTCGATACTCGTAGCCACGGCCCAAAAATATTATGTATTGTATGCTCTTCATATTAGTCTGTTTTCAGATGGAATAATCATTTAGTGTGCATTACGAAGCTGCATTCCCCCATTTCGAATAAGATTCGAAACTGCGAAAGAAAGTATTCCACTCGTGCTTCCGTGAATCGTGACGAGTACAAAGAGAATCGAGAGTTGAACTATAGTACAGATCAATGTTGTGAACTCGTTGAACGATGAGACTCGTTCTCTTTGTAATAAAACTACGCAAACCAACACGATCGCTTAACTCCTCTCGAAAGAATCCTATTTACCGTTTCGCTCTCTAGAACGAATATAGAATGATGCTAAACAGTTGATGCATTCCTCGCGCGCGTGTGTGAGATTCGATCTGCGGTTGAGTTAGATGTCTGATTACGAACCTTAAGAATAATCACGATGATTAATTGCCTTTGTCGCAGTTACCTTTTAGCGCGGAATCTATACAGTGTAGGGAAGAGGAAGGGTGACTGTCAAGTGTTGCAAACGTAACTAGTGAGCGTCAGTAAGAATTGTTGCCGGCCCGGGGAATTGAACACTTGGCCACCGGCTCGAAGCTCGATGCGCTAACCACGGAGTCGGTGATAAGTTATAATAGTCATCCTATCACCTACTGCCTCACCGCTACCACTCTGAGTCAGTCTTCGGGGTGGAAAGGGGGAAGCTATGTGACATATACCATATACCATGTTACAACCTCTACCTGTGTACTGGATTATCTATCCTAGAGTTACGGTGTACATATACGAGTAGTAACAGTGCCGGGATAAATTGACCGGTAGGCGGTTCAAACAGAGAGTAAGAGCTGCGATAAACCGATGCTGCAAGGAAAACCTGCCCCAGGTGGCCAGTTAGCTGCTTAACCTTAAAAAGAAGTGTTCCCGAAGCCTTGCTGGTTTATTGTGATTTACGTCTGCTAGCTTGCCGATCGCTTGACTTTTAACGACGAAACGCTTCTATCTCCGATTACTTTTCTGACCAGAGGAATCCGAACTAAATTCGAATTTCCACCTTTCGCTTCGCTTGGCACACGACCACTGCAAGAAACATTCAGATTTAAGAAAGGGAGTAGAGATCGAAAAAGTTTGCGAAGTCGCGGAAAGAAAAGCAAGATTTCCGTTTAGAGTGGAAGAATTGAAGAAAACGATATGTTTTCAAGAAATCTATTCTTTATATTTAAATGTTTTCTAGAAAAAGTATTTTTTTAGGAAAAGCAACTCTATACAAACAGTACAGTTTATAGAATGTTTTCATTTACAGAAAGATGTTCTTTATATAAAGCTATCTTGCACGAATGACAGTTTTTTACAGTTGATGTTTACAACTGCAGTTAAGAATAAAATCGTGCAACAAAAGATCTTTCTTACTTCTTTCAAAAGATTTCTATTACATGAGGAGTACTTTTACACAAAGCCATCCTTTTACATAAAGGATCATTCTTTGTGAAAGTTTTTCTTTCCAAAAGCTATTCTTTACTTGAGGGTGTTTCCTACAGAAAGCCCTTCTTTATATCAAAATATTCTTCAGAGAAATCTGATTTAGAAAAATTCTTCTTACTTACAGTAAGAGAGCCCAAAAAACAAGTTTTACTAACAGAATGTTCTTCCTTACCAAAACTATTCTGCACATAAGGTTGTTATATACCAGAAACTCATCTGTTATAGAACATTATCATTTGCAACAGTTATTCTGTGCCAAAGCTATTCTTTGTACAAAATCGAATTCCGGGACAGCTGTACCTTATGAAAGCTAATCCTTAGATGAGATATTTTTATTTAAAAAATATAGATTTATCGAAGGCTGTTTCCTACAAAACTTATCATTTCTGACATAATAGAGCTCTGAAAACAAGATGTTCTTCACAAAATTTTGTTTGCAGAAGTCCCTATATTCTTTAGTGAGTGGTCTTTTCAAAAACTTACAGAAGTATGCTCTACAGAAAGTTTGATTCTCCTAAACAGTTGTGTCGTACAAAACGATGGTGTATTAAAATTCATCTTGTTGTTACAATATAATAATTGTAATTTTACAAATCAGTTAAAGCCATTCATCATGAAAGATTGTTCTTAACAGAAATAAGCTGTTCATAGAAATCCATTTTCTAACACAATTATTCTACACCATGTTTTTATTTTAAATTCTGATATTGTAATTTTCATATTGTATTCTGGATAAACAAATGTTGACTTTGACCAAAGGTGGGAAATTTTGTTTTAAGCGATCAATTCACTGTTGATTCAAACAGTCATGGAAAATGATGACATTTGCAGAATATATAAAGACGCTTAAGAGTGCACTCGTACTCTGTCAATTACCGTCGAGACCGAGGATTTTCACACGTTGAATAAAACACAAAAGACTCCCGCTAATGATTCATTCGTCCCTTTGTCTTCGAAACGCACCCTTGAAGAAACGCCTTTGCTCTTCGTTCGTCGACCTACTCTTAGGATCTATTTTTTCCTCTACTTCGTCTGGAAAGTCTTGTGAAAAAGTCAACGAAACGCGTCCAGTCAACTTGGAATATGAATTTTCAATCCATCTTTCCGCCTTCTCACATTATTCAAGCTTATAACCCACTGTCTTCTATGCCCCTTTTGGCGGAAACTCCGGATGCAAATAAATGGATTTAATCCGTTTAACATAAACACTGAGTCGTTTTAATTAAATCTGGTCGCGATACGGCTTTTGGCTTCTTAACTCTTCCCCTTTCGTGTGCGCTCTTCCTATTCGTAAGCCTTCCTAATTATGATGAATAATAAATATTCATAAAAATGAACGCGAATATAATATTGTAAATGAACAAGATTTGCGACAGGGGAACTTATTAAAGTCCTTAAGTTTTTTCTTTCAGTTCAAATAACTTTAAAAAAATCGTGCATCGACTCTGTATCATATCGGTATCACTAAAATTATGCGCAGTTTTTTTTGTTCATAAATTTTTATCAATGAACAAGAGGCTGGAAAGTTAAAAGCCAAGTATCGACTGAATTATTTAATTTTGTTAGGTGTCCTATGCACAATTTCTATGGTAACAACTCTGTCTCATAAACTAATAAAGATATCAAATTTGTTTTGCACTGTGTGTTAACTTCTAATTTCCTCTTGAAATGGTTTCATTATTAAAATCATTAATATGAATATTAATTAGAATTCAATTTGTTTGGCTATTCATATAGAAATAGGCGACTAGTCCATCTCCTTTTCCAGCTGGACCAATTTTTTTCACGGTTCAGTGAAGTAACTTGACAACACAAATAAATTGTATTTTCAATACTTTTATCCGAAAATAAGAATCTGGAATTCTTAGTTCCAAATTCAATATTTACACTCCCGGTTAAATGTATTGAAAACAGAATTGAATTAGGTGATAAACCCAATTTATTTGCACAATCGAATATTCTGAAAGTAGCGATAACAGTTCTAATTTCAATATTTTTTTCATAAATTGATATTTTCAAATTGGCTGTTATGATAGCAATCTAACGCTCTCAACTAAAGCTTGCCCCAGAAAAATATTAAAATAATTTTATTACCAACCTGCAGTCCAAAAATGATAGGAAATGAACTGTTCAATTATTTCTCCATATATAGGGCAAAGGCACCAATTCCCGTGGGTGCATCAGTTGTCGAGGATCGCCAAATATTTCTGATGATAAATAGTGAATTATAATAAAAATTGAAATAAAATTCATATTGTAATAATGGAGGTACTCTAAACTACAAAGACTAAAGAAATTCCATATTTTGAGAAGAGAAATTCATTCCGAATTTAATATCTGTAGACGAGTCTCTCATGAAATTGGCGGATAGTTGCCATTTTCTTAATATATTATGTTGGCTAGATTGAAATTTTCAAACCACAAATTCGGATACTTTTTGATTTGTTCTTTATATTTAAATGTTACTACAATTATTGGGAAGGACCAAAAGTTTTTTCAGATGAGTGAATTATTTTTAAAAAAATGCATTTAGTATTCATTCAAATAAAACGTGAAATAATTTGAGGCAACTTTTGTCAAAGTTCTATTTCTCGAGGACTTAATTCGAAAAATGGTGAGATTGATATTCTCGTTTATGAACCAATTGAATGTATAGAAAACACTTTTTTATGCTTATCTACACGTATTTAATTATAAAAATTAAAGATTTAATCATTTTGGAAAGTATTCCATTGTTTTTCCAAATCCAACTTTATAAGCCTTTCAAAAATGTATCTCTGAGTGAATACTCAGAGTAAAGTTCAAGTATAATGTATATATATGAAAATGTTCCTTTTTTTCTGCGAATCAATTGTTGTTTAATTGTTGAAAATATGAGAATGTTTATTTCACATCATTTCCTCAGCGATTTGTTGTATTTTTCTAATAATAATTTTATGGAATGCTAAACCGTCTTAACTCCAGCGAGATTTCTATTAAATTATAAAATGCGTACGTAGAGACATTTATTTTTTGACATAGTGGTCCTTAAAGTGACCCTTGAAATTACACAAGAAAATCATTTATTCTGTTGCAAATTATTTCCCTGAAAAGATTATCTGTCTCTTCTGTAAAATTAGGTTGAATGGACTTAGGCTGTTTTAGTTTTCCATAGCTCAATTTTCAATTATGAATGGCGAGGGCGCACGTCTTAGGTTAATTGGGTTATATTAAAATCAAACTTCATGATTATATCTAACGATTATAGTATTTGAAATATTTGTCCTTTCAGGGATTTTGTGAGATTGTATATTATAGCATTCGTAATCATTGTCTTCTTCAAATAAAGAAAACCAGAACAGTCTTTAAACTTTTAAAGATTTTAACTTTGTATCTAATATTTGTTATTCATAATCATCGATTCACCTGCGTTCTCTCTTAAAAGTGGTATTTTTAATTGTTTCCTATCAGTAATAAAACTTTATTGATTTAGGCTGTCCAATAATTAAGTTCATTTCTTTTTTATATTTCTATATTATATATTATCTATAGTACTCAGCGATTGGGGAATGCACTTCGAGAAATGGTTTTTTTGTCACATTGTCTCTTTATCGTCATTTTTAGCTTATGTTTTAATTTCTTGTATAAAAATACATTCATAGATGAATGCTGGATAAGTTTTCGAACGAGGCGAATAAGTTTGAAAGTTGCAATAGCTTTCGTTTATAAGAAAACTTTGGTGAGCCTCAACCAAATTCAACCTAAAAGTATTTGCACTCGCCGGTTTTCAGTAGAATGTAAATTGTGGATGATGCACAACTATTTTGAGGACAAAAGTAATATCATCTCTCGGGTCCTTTTTTTAAAAACCTGCATTTTGAAAGTGAGTGAAAAATTATAATAAAAGAATTTTTTTCAATGAACACCTTCTCTATGGAGGTATGAGTGTTGCCCATAATGCCTTTTCAGAGAAAAACTTAATTAAGCCTTCTTGCACTTGAAGGTTTTTTGTGCTTTATAATTGTTTGATAGGCCTAGAGTATCTCGCATATAAAATAAATGATCTGTGAGGTCCTCTTTACATAAATAACTTTTTTTGGATTTTTTTTTTATTTTAAAATTCTGCGTACGGAGTGGCATTAGTCATTAAAAAGTGAGTGAAAAAGTAGAACGAAAGTCTAGGTTAAAAAAATATATTAACTTGAAACGATTTTATTTAGAAATAATAAAGGAAAGTTGAAAAAAAATCAACAAATTTCTTCATAGAAAGACAGGTGTTCTTTTCAAAAAAATCTTCCATACTACTTGTTTACTCACTTTTTAACGAAGAATGACGCCCCGTACGCGGAATTTTAAATTTCGAAAAACACTTCCAAGAATGTGATTTATGAAAAAAGGACCCCACAGATTTTTTTGATACTATACGTGAAACACTCTAGGACTATCAAGTAATTCAAAAATGAAAAAAAACTTCGAGTGCAGGAGGGTTTAACTGAGCTTTTTCCTAAAAAGTTATGGACAACACTTATACCTCCATAGAACAACATGTGTTCATTTTTAAAAATTCTTTTATTATAATGTTTTACTGAATTTTAAGGACTCATGACGCCCTGTGCGTAGAATTTACAAATTCAAAAATATATATATTTTACAAAATGGAGTTTTTTAAAAAAAGGACCCCAGACATGATTTTATTTTTTTGCTATAAATACTTGCACATCAGCCACAAGTTACATTCTACAGAAAACTGATGAGTGCAAAGACTTTTAGGTTCTGATATCTTTTGGTGTGTTCCTTTTCAGTACACAAAAAATGTTCACAATAAAATATATTTTATTATGATCATTAAAAAATTTTTAGAGAGAGACATTAAACAAAGATTGATTTCAATCTGCAGGGTTGCCTATGAATACTTAAGATCTCTTTTGATTGAGGTTGTAAATGATTAACTCAATTTACCAAAAGATATCTATTTTACCTAAATATTTTATAAGCAAATTTTGAAAACGTTAGTAATGTTTAGAAATGTGTTATTGGTTTGGATTATTACCTATTTTATTAGAAAAATGTAATAATCTGAATAGATTGGTTCTGAATCAACCCACATGAAATGTTAAGTATTCATAGGCAACCCTGCACATTGGAACAAATTTTTGCTGAATGTCTCTCTTTTAAAATTTTTCAAAGTTCATAATAAGATCTATTTTCTTGAGAATTTTTTGTGTACTGAAAAAGAACAGCCAAAAAGTTCAGAATTCAAAAATAGACTTTGAGACTACCTGCTTTTTCGGCTCATTAGAGACGGATGTACAATACATGTACGCATCAGGAAGAAAAAAGATGGGGAAGAAAATTTATAAGAACATATTTTTACTTTTCTTTTGTTGCATTTTGTCAATAAAAGCCTTACCCATATTTCAATTTTTGCCGACGAAATCTCACAGTCTCCCAGTTAATTGCATGGGAGAGTGGACTATCTTGAATTTCAGAACCGACAAGCATTTACGTTTGGTATCCCATTTTCTTACGAGATTCTCCGAGGAGTTGACGAGCCGACACGGTTCTTACACTTACCAACAGTAATTTTGTGGAAATAGTTCGGGCCTTAATCCGGAAGTTTAGAGAGAAACCTTCAGAATCCCGTCTTAATTATTCGGCACCTGCACCATTAAGGGTTACATACCGTCGTCGCGTGCCAACTATTATAACCTTTTGTGTTTGTTCTCGTTCATTTTACGAGGTACTTGAAAATCGCTGGCATAGCTGTTCTTATCTGGTTTCTTCTTCTTTGTCTTTCTCGTAGGTGGACACGCCAGACAGTGTTTTACAGAGCGGACTCGGCCTGGGACCGGATATGGGTCATACGATCTTGCGCTCGATGGTGGATCCCCGAGATTACGATAGACTGAGGTATTTCCAGATGAATGGAGGACAGTCCAATAGCTTTGAAGAAACCATCCAGAGGGTATGTTCTCGATGATATACGTTCATACTAGATGTTATGAGAATTGACATTGATTTCGATCGGGGAACACAGAAAAAGTAGGGTTTCAATTTTGTTTCAGATCATTTCGTCACAAACTCATTTAGAACTTCAGCTGGGTTCGTTGTTATGAGCAATGTCAATACTGAAAAACAATTGAATTGCTTTCAATGTACATATGAACAAATTGTCGTTCAGTCTTGCGTCAGAACATTTTGACGCACATTTGAGGTTCAAAATGAAACTTTGTTTTTTTCTGTGAACAGAAGATAAAATTTCTTGGTAATGGGTCTATAGTTTAAATTTGCGGTACCGATATATTTCAGATTCACGATTTCTGATTGTAGATAAACATATTGATCAAAACAAACCTTGAGTTTTTTAAATGGAATTTTTTTCAAAATGAGATTCTTAAACATAAATGGAGCACCTGAGTCTATTGTCAACTTATTGCCTCAAACTATAACATAAAATGTATTTTTGTTTGTTTGATGAATTGTCATTGAACTCTAGCTATTGGTTTATAAGATATAGTTTTTAGTTTTGTTTTGTAATTTTCTTTGCACGGAAATTTTAAAAGACGTTACGAAGTTTTGATACAACAATACTTTTACGTATACATCAATTTTTAAATCTAAAATATGCACTGTTATGTTAATTGTACATTAGTTAATCAGTGTAAAAAAACATCTTTAAAAAATTAAATTACTAAATTCGAAATTTTCACTTAATAGAAAGAGCCTTTCTTCTATATTTTGTACTTTCTATAGTAAAAATTTTCACATAGGAAAGCATTTCTAGAAGAAACTACAACTTTCCCATAACAAATGTCCAGTTATATATTTTTTTGTATTTAATTGTAGAAATTCACGTTTTCCTACAACCAATTGAAAAGGTTCTAAAATGCAGGGCTGACGCACAGTCACATATACCACTTTTGGTCACTTTTTTTTCTTAAATCACTTTTTAGTCACATTTTAAGGATAAAGTAACTATAGTCATTTTTTGTATGAAAAGATTGTTTTATTCACTTTTTTTCAATAAATCAATTTGAAAAGCCCAAGAGTAAATCACTATTGAATTTAGGTTTATACCTATTTCTGAATTTTCTTTAATTATTTTAAATTCTCCAAAATTCTTTGCAATTCCCTTGAAATCTACTGAATTTAATTGATCTTTTTTTGATTTTCAATTCTTTTTTAACCCTTAGTTGGCACACTGGGGTCAGATTGACCCTGAACCGATTTCACTTCAATTTAAAACCATTTAAACTTGAAAATGTTGCTTATTCTGTTCGAATTTCGAATGGTCAAGTTTAAAGTTTTTCAAATTTTTTGTTTTTTTTTTTGCTCATCTTCAACATTTTTTTTGCATAGTAAATATTAAGTTTGAACAAAATAATCCATAGCACATTTTAAAGGGAGTATCGGAGAATATTTAGGAATTTTTGCATATTAAAATAAACGATTGGCCCTTTGCAGCAAGTATTTTTATGCCTGGGGTCATTTTGACTCCAGTGTGCCAGCTATGTTATGTTCAGATATGTGTGCCAGCTAAGGGTTAATTCACCCTAAAGACTTTTAAATTCACCTTGAATTCTTGTGGATTTTATCAGATTCTCATTCATTTATTTTATTCACTCTCATTTATCTGAATTTATTGAAATCCTTTCGGATTTTAAAAACTCTGTGCCATTCACTTGACTTATTTTAATCTCATGCTGAATTAAAATGAATTTAATCAAATTCTCTTCAATTTCCTTGAATTCTTCTAAATTTGATCCAATTTTACTACAATGAATGGAATAATTTGGATTTTGAAAATTTTTTTTAATTCATTTGGAATTCACACTAGATTGTTCTTAATTTATCCGGAATACTTTTTAATTCTTTAAGATTCTTTCGATTTCTTCTAAATTCATTCAATTCCACTCAATTTAATCGACCTTTTTGATTTTTTAGTTTCTTTTAATTCGCCTTGAAGTTTTTTAAACTCATCTTGCATTCTTAAAAATTTCATCATATTCTTTTGAATTCCCTTGAAATTTTCCTAAACTTAGTCCAAATTAAATGAATTAAATTAATATTTTATAATATTTTGACTTGTTTTCAATTCACTTGAATTTTTTAAATTTCAACTTGAATTCTTATGAATTTCAACAGATTCTTCTTATTTTCCTTAATTTCCTCTAAATTCTCTCGAATTTCATTTATTTGATTGTTTTTTTCTGTTTTTTCTCCAATTTACATAAATTCTGTTGAATACGCCCTAAATTCTGTTCATTCCCATTTTATTCAATTCAATGGGAATTTTTTCATTTTGAAAATTTTGTTAAAGTCACTCAAATTCTGATGAATTTCATCAAAGTCTCTTGAATTTCCTTGAATTCTTGTTAATTGACTTCAGTTTTACTGAAACCAATGGAATTTTTAAAATTTATATGCATTATTTTGAATTCAATTTGGATTCTCATGAATTTATCTTGAATTCGTTGAAACTCATCAAGAATTCTTAAATATTTCAACGAGTTCTTTCAAATTCTTTTGAACTCCAAAGTATACGAGTATTAGTCACATTATTAATGCATATTAGTGACATTGGTCACTTTGAGTCAATATCAGTCACTTTTTGGGTTAGAAATTAGTCACTCTTGGCCACTTTTTCGA
Source organism: Melikaiella ostensackeni (assembly GCA_032362435.1). Taxonomy (NCBI): domain Eukaryota; kingdom Metazoa; phylum Arthropoda; class Insecta; order Hymenoptera; family Cynipidae; genus Melikaiella; species Melikaiella ostensackeni. The sequence continues at coordinate 5,777,710 of JAUMHM010000050.1, forward strand.
TTGAATTAGGTCACTATTTCTCTTTTTCAAAGTAAATGAGGCTATGGCAGCCCTGAAAACGACGAAATTTTAAGAACTTATTGCGAACCATATCTATACTATATGACATACAAAAAAGTAAATTCAGGCACACTGTTTGGTTCCTATTTCCTTTATATTTTTCCCTGTTTTGGTTCCTTAATTACAATATTTTCCATATTTGACCCCTATGCTATGATACTATTTTCAAATCTAGCGTTGCTTATTTTTTTACAAAGAATTTGAAAATCTATTGTTGTGGGAAGTTTGTTTAAAGCTTCTAATTAAAAAATGAACGTTTTATTTAGACACTCACGTTTCATTCATTTTCACGAATACGCAAATTCAATAAACAAATGTTTTCTGTTTACAAATAATCATACATATAATCTTATTTGAATGTAATTCATGCAGAGAACCAGCTTAAGCCCTGAAGTTTTAAATTTGAAGGCAACATATAAAAAATTACTTGAATTCGAAAAAATTAAGGTAATAGGAAATTTTCTGAAATAATTTTTTTTTTTTTAATTTCTTCCAAGAATCTTTACTTTAGGCGATTTTTTTAACACCTTCCTCAAGTAACCTAAATTTTTGTGAAAATGCTTCCAATTTGCGTCGGCATTTTTCATCAGGGAAATATAACTTGAAATAGATGAGAATGGATTTATAAATTTGATCTTATACAGACATTATTTTATATTCGACTTGGATTCAATTGAGACAAAAATAGAGTTATAACACCCACAGTATCACTCATGCAAAGTTAATTCGCAATATTTCTCCTCGCTCCTCACAATTATCATTAATATTCCCTGTGCTTGACTTCACAATAGCCTTAATATTCGTTTCTGTATTCAGCTTCTTTTCTCCTTGTTCTCTCACTAGGGGAGCTTTGCAGCTTGATAAGCTGTATGATAAATTGATCTCACTCTTTTCTCTCTTTTGGGTATAAAATGTCCTCTGTGTCTATGATTTACAGAGTTAATCCTAGTCTTCACTCGGACGAATTTGTGCATAATGTCAAACCGTTAAAAAAGACAAGCTTTAGATTTACTGTAATGTAACATAAAGTGCAACTTGAAATTCGTAGACAGGTCTCGGACTCACCACACTATTCACGCAATTTGACACTTTTTTGAGTTCTGACACTATTCTGCTACTGTTTTGAAGAAAGTGACACTAAAGACACTATTTAGTCACACTTGGCCGCTGATGCCACTATTTCTTCACTTTTCCTTCAGAAGAGGCAAAAAGAAGGAACCGAAGAAGAAAAGAAAAACTTAAAGAAGTTTGAAGTGGAAAATGTGAAGGTTAATGAGCTTGAGCAGAAAGAGATTATTCAACAGGAAAGAGATTTATGAGAGAAGAGTTCGAATTGTTTGACAGAAAAGGCTTAGTGCGAGTTAGAAAGAGCTTTAAGTCGGAAGAATTTAACAGGTGCTCATGTGGCAAATGAAATGCTCACCGCTGTTGTAAAATTGAAAAAAGAATAACAGCTCAAGGATATAGCCATCCAAAATTTATCAAAAGAAATTGAATTGAAGAGGAGAAGAGTGCTTGGCAACCTGATCCGTAGAAAGCAGTCCCAAAATCTTCTAATGTTGCTGAACCTGAGTGTTCTGTCGGAAATAAGTAAAGCAAGAGGAAAGGAAAATTTGCCAACCACGATTTACAAAATAAACTAAAAAAAATCTACTCGGATGTAAGGAATAAACAACCAGGAAGAACAAGGAACAAACAGCAAGGATGAATTAGGAATAAATAACAAGAAGAACCACAAGGATGAACAAGTAACAACGATGGAAAAGAAATAAACAACCAGGATGGACAAGGAGTAAACAACAAGGATGAAGAACGAATAAACAACAAGGATAAACAAAGAACAAGGAACAATGATCAACAAGGAAAAAATAATAAGGATGGAGAAGAAACGATCAACAAAGATGATTGAGTTCAAAGAACAAAGATGAACAAGGAACTAATGGCAAGGATGGAAAATGTATAAGGAAAAAGGATGAGCAAAGAACAAGGAACAATGATCAGCAAGGAACAAATAGTAAGGATGGAGAAGGAACGAACAACAAGGATGATTGAATTTAAAAAACAAAGATGAACAAGGAACTATTGACAAGGATGGAAAATGAATAAACAACAAGGATGAACGAGGAACAAACATCAAGGACGATCAAGGAACAAACATCAAGGCTGAACAAGGAACAAATAACAAGTATGAACAAGGAGTAAACAACAAGGATAAAGAAGAACAAACAAAGATGAACAAGAACAATATAATAAGGATGGGCAAGGAATAAATAACAAGGATGAATGAGGGAAAAACAACAAGAATGAATAAGAAATTAACAACAAGGATAAACAAAGAGCAAACAACGAGGATGAACAAGAAACAAATAACAAAGCTGGAGAAGTAATAAACATCAAGAATGAACAAAGCGCAAACAACAAGGTTGACCAAGAAACAAACAACAGAAATGAACTAAGAATAAACAACAAGGATGAACAAATAACAAGGATGGAAAAGGAATAAACATCAAAGATGGACAAGGAGCAAACAACAAGGATGAAGAACGAATAAACAACAAGGATAAACAAAGAACAAGGAACAATGATTAGCCAGGAACAAACAATAAGGATGGAGAAGGAACGAACAACAAGGATGGACAAGGAATGAATAACAAGAATGAACAAAGAACAAACAACAAGATGATCGAGTTTAAACAACAAAGATGAACAAGGAACTAACAACAAGGATGGAAAATGAATAAATAACAAGGATGACCTAGGAACAAACATCAAGGATGAACAAGCAACAAATAACAAGTTTAAATAAGGAGAAAACAACAAGAATAAAAAAACAAACAAGGATGAACAAGAATCAAATAATTAGAATGTGCAAGGAATGAATAACAAGGATGAACGAGGGAAAAACAACAAGGATGAACAATGGACAAACAGCAAGAAATAATAAGTAATAAACAACAAGGATTAACAAAGACAAACAACAAGGATGAACAGGGAACAAATAAGAAGGCTGAACAGGGAATAAACAGCAAGGATAAATAATGAACAAGCAACGAGTTTGAACAAGGAATTGATAAAAGGATGGAGAAGGAACAAACAACAAGGATGAACAAGGAACAAATAATGACGATGATTAAGTTCAAACAAATAGGATGAACAAGGAAAATACAAGAAGAAAGAACAACGGACAAAGAACAAGAATGAACAAGGAATAAACAATAAGGATAAACAAAGAACTAGGATGAAAAAGGAACAAATGACATGAATGAACATGAATCAAACAATAACGATAAACAAAGAACAAACAACAAAAATGAACAAGGAATAAATAATTATGGACAAGAAATAAACAACAAGGATAAACAAGAAGAAACAACAAGGATATACAATTGACAAAGAACAACAAAGATAAACAAAGACAAACAGCAAGGCTGAACAGAGAACAAATAAGAAGGATGAACGAGGAATAAGCACTAAGGATAAACAATGAACAAGAAACGAGGTTGAACAAGAAACACATAACAAGGATGGAAAAGGAACAAACAGCAAGGATGGACAAGGAATGAATATACAAGAATGAACAAGAACCAAAATTAAGGATGAACAAGGAACAAATAATGATGATGATTAAGTTTAAACAACAAGGATGAACAAGGAACAAATAACAAGTATGAGGAAGGAATAAACAACAAGGACGAACTAGGAACAGACACCAAGGATGAAGACGGAACAGATAGCAAGGATGAACATGGAAAAAACAACCAGGATGAACAATGGATAAGGAACAAGAATGAATAAGAAATATACGACAAGAATAAAAAAGAACAAAAAACAAGGATGAGCATGGAAAAAATAACAAGGATGAACAGGGAATAAACAACAAGGATGAACAAAGGACAAACAACGTGATAAACAAGAAACAAATAATAAGGACGGATAAGGAATGAATAACAAGGCTTAACAAGGAACAAACAGCAAGGATGAACAAGGAACAAATAAGAAGGATGGACAAGGAATGAGCAACGAGGATGATCAAGAAAAAAACAGCAAGGTTGAACAATGGACAAAGAACAAGTATGAATGAGGATAAACAACGAGGATAAGCAAAGAACAAACAAGAAGGATGATTAAGGAACAAATAATAAGCATGAGCAAAGATTAAACCACAAGGATGAACAAAAAGCAATCAACGAGATTGAACAAGGAACCAATAATAAGCTTGGACAAGGAATAAATAACAAGGATGAGTAATTTACAAAGAACAAGAATGAATAAGAAATAATCAACAAGGAATAATAATAAACAATAAATAGAGGAATAATAAACAAAGAATAAAGGACAAGGATGAATAAGCGACAAATAACAAGGATGAACAGGGAATAAACAACAAGGATAAGAAAAGAACAAACAACAAGGATGAATAAGGAATAAATAGTAAGGTTGGACAAGGAACAAACAAGAATAAACGAGAAGGAACAAAAGGATGAACAATGGATAAAGAACAAGAATAAATAAGGAATAATCAACAAGGATAAACAAAGAAAAAACAACATCATGGACAAGGAACAAATAACAAGGATGAACAAGGAATAAATAACAAGGATAAACAAAGAACAAACAACAAGGATGAACAGGAAACAAGTAATAAGGATGGACAGGAAATAAATAACAAGGATGAACAAAGAACAAGAAACGAGGATGAACAAGAAACAAGTAACAAGGATGAATAAGGAATAAAAATAAGGATAAACAAAAAACAAACAACGAGGATGAACAAGAAACAATCAACATGGATGAACCAGAAACAAGCGAAAAGGATTACCGAAACTTTTAATTAAATCCAATAGTCAAGCCAGCTGCAAAAAAAAAGCAAATCCGGTATAAGGACTGAAAATCGAAAAAGGCTAACAAAAAATGTTCTGAGCTCCTTTTATTCTTTATTTCCATTTGTATATAAGTTTATCGCTTGAAAAATTTCATAACGCTATTTTGACTCTGATTTTGCGAATTTGTGATACTAATGAAACTATTTTTGATCTCTGAAGTGACACAGAGGCCTGCATATATCTAAGACTGAAAGATATGTTATTCAATTCAAGTAGATAAAAAAAAATCGCTTCGCGCGCAGCTCGCTTCGCTGGAAAGTTTGAGCGCGCCTAGGGCGCGGCGATTCGGTCGTCGCGCTTTGCGCTCCGAAACATGTACATCTCCAGCTTCGCACTCGATGTTATATGTTTTTGATGTACAAATTACTAAATTTGTTTTTGATTTCAAATGGAAAAGGAAATTTATTTACTTAAGGCTCTTTTATCGGCCTTAAGGAATACATTCTCATCATAATATTCGCGCACGATTTTCTGCGCTCGCCGTATAATATATACAAAT
>JAUMHM010000050.1:5787347-5826400 GCA_032362435.1 Melikaiella ostensackeni
TTTTTCTCATTTCTCCAAAAATCAATTTGACCAGTAATCGATACAAGAACATCAAAATATTAATTAATTATTATTATTATCATAATTACAAAATTATATCTCAGACTTAATATGGTTACAGCGCAATATATCGAAGGTATTTTTTGAGTTGAATTTTTTAATCAAACTGAATATTCTGTACGGGGCTATCCCGGCTTATATCATCAGTCACGGACGTATTTTTGTAATGCAGTCAAGCGATCTGATGAGAGTCATATGCATAATTTGAGATATTGAACAGTTTGGTGCAATTTTTACTTCAACTTCCACGGACTGGGCTGCAGCCAAGTGCATGATGGGATGTGTAGGAAAAGGGATAGGTTTTAGATCAATCTTGAAGTCGCGTGTTGCTCACTCAAAGGACATACTCTTTCCACAGCACCACTTCGACACGGGTTGCTGATCAATCTCTCTAGCAATTACCCTGGGTGAAGAGTTTCACAGAGCCACAATACATCTCGATTCACACACAATCACTCATACTGCCTTATAAATAAATAGCATCCAAAATCTTTCGTTTCAGGCGTCACTCTTCTTTTTATGAATAACGGTCCTCCATACATATCTATCCTGGCATACATCCTTTGCTTCCTTTGCATCCATGCACCTTTTCATGCAAGCTCATGTGTTTCCATTACTCTTTATATCTTTTCACTTTAGATTTTCATTTACACATTCCAACCATTCTTTCTTCGTTCTGCTCTGTCCATTAGCGTTCTGCCGCACATATTCCACAGGAATTGCATGCCAACCGCGTTCTATTTACTCCTATCCCTTTCTTGGTACGTCCAGGTCTCGCTACCATACTTCACAGTGAGTGGAAGTATAAAATTATATATTGCAATTTTAGTTTTATTCGTTACATATTTACTTCTAGTAATGGCCCGTAGACTTACAATAACCTTTTCACCCTCGTTCATCATCCAGATGTCTCTGCACTTATATTTCCGTCCGCAATAAATAAACTTCCAAGATACACGAAATCGTCGACTTGTTCTATCCTCTCTTCGTTTAAGGCAATACTGTTTCTCATCCTTTTCTTTAAACACAATAATTTTTGTTTCATTCACGTTATTCTTAAGACCCATAATCTTCATGCTGGTATCCAGTCTGCTCATCATTCTCTACAAATCATCGACTGATTCTGCCGTAACAATCTTATCATCTGCAAAGGCCAGTCCACGTACTTGCACTGTTCCCAGATCAACACCTTCTTCGTTTGAGAGCCATTCTTAGACATTTGTCCATGTGTATATTGAAAATCCAGAAGGACATAACGCATCCTTGCCTAACGCCCTGCTTAATATCAAGCCTATCGCACAGTTGTCCATTTACTCTTACAGTCGCTTCACAGTCATTATATATCGCTTCTATTGCTTTTTAAAGCCAACCATTCACTGCATACTGTTTCAGTACTTACCAAAGTTTAGTTTTGTCCACCTTATCGGAAACTTTTACCAGCTCAATAAATCCACATAAAACTTTTTTGCTTACTCTCAAACTTTTTTCCAGGTGAATCACTCTATAACTTGCAAAGTTATCTGTATTACCTTCTCCCTTATAGACGGGAACGACATTCACCTTTCTTCAATCATTTAGAGCTTCACTGTTTTCAGCACACATATGCATATATTTGCCCAGCCACACAAACAAATATCCGTCATCGGTCTTAAGAATTTCAGCGTTGATACCATCCATACCATACCAATATTCTTAACCCAATTCCAAAACAATTTCTGATTCCCTTGAAAATCTTTTTTAATTTTATAATCTTCTTCCGCTTCGATTTTGTCCTTGCTTTCTTTGACTATTATCTTTGCTTTTCTCTTTCTACTCCTATGAACATTTTCTAGTCTAGTCATTTCCTCATTGCTAGGACCTTTATTATTCAGTTTTCTCGAGTATGCTTGCTATTTCTCGTTAACAACTACGCGGATTTCATCATTCCACCAACAATCTCCAGTCTTTCTCCCTACAGCCGCAGTACGGCACCTTCAGATGCACTTTTGAAGACGCTATCCCGTAGTATTATCTATGCACCCTCTGAATTTTTACTGCCTAACTCTGTCTTTCAGTCTTCCTTGTGATGTAATATCTAGTCAGCTCTTAACCGTACACTATTTGTACTTCTGGTTTCTGCAAATCTTTAACATAGGTTCATTCTTGATACTAGGCGGTAGGGGGGTATGTTTGAAGATAGGTAAAATCACAAATCTTCCTGATTTTGGAGGAAAATAGATAATATATAGATAATAATAAATAGATAATCCTTGAATGTAGAAAATTTCAAAACGCAGAATAAAAGGTTCTGACTTTGCAAAAACGAAATCGTCCTCTTGGAATACATTTCTAATAAGTAGTTTCATTAAAAGTAATTTTGGACAGGTAACAATTTCTTAGTAGGACTTTTTTAAAAAGAAATTTAGATCGACACTTTGCCTATATTATTATACATAGTTTTTGCAATGTTGGGGTAAGGACTCCAATAGTTGGCTAGCTATCTAAGGTGGGCTACCCCATGTAAAATAATTTTATTTATTATATAATAAATATTCATAATAATTATTTACTCGAATACTCATTTTGCATATGATAGTCCACTACAGAAAGATGGCCCACTATTGGGGTGCTTACCCAGCACAGTTCATTTCATTTGTTGTTTTTATGCTTACAATTTATGAAGAAATATACGTGATTCGATTGCTGCTTTTATCCCATATAAAAAACGTTTTTACAAAAAGCCAAAAGGTTGCCAATAATCAAAAAAATAATTGAATCAACGTAGAATTTGCATAAATATCTTTAAGAATAAGTTATTTATGTTAAAAACAAGAGTTTATTTTTGTTGCAGGTAGATTTCGAGGATGCGATGAGTCATCTCCGTCTACCTGCTATATTAATTTAACTCCCATTGCTGGTGTTACAATAACATCAATGAGTATTATTTTTGTTAGGGTTTAATTTAATAATCAAAATAACACTTCGTTTTTAGTGTAGAACTCTTAGTTAATCATCATTACGACCAGTGCAGTTTATTCATTTATCTCGAATTTGAACCGCAAAGAATTAGCAAGCACTTCACTTAGTCGAAACAAAATTTGTTTTATTGCTTTACAAATTGATAGCTTTTGAATTTGATGATATTCAAAATTAAAGATCGAGAATTTATAAGTCATATTCTGAAAGCTTTCAGATTTCATGGTCTTCCAATTTGTTAGGGCTTGGACTAAAGTTTTGAGAATTCTTAGTTCCCAGAATTTCAGGATCATGATATTTCTAAATTTTTGAAATTGATTGACTTCAAAACCAAAAACTTGAGTATTTATATCACATAGCTTTCAGAATTATACAATTCTAAATTGTCCAAAGAAATTTCAATTTTCTAATTATACCTGTATAAAAGCGGCCATTTCCAAAATTGTGAAATTTCCGACTTTACAAACATTAAAATTTTTTATTCAAAAGTTTCATATTCAGAAAATTCTACAATCAAATGAAATGTATCATAATATGAAAAAATCAAAGTCTTTGAATTTCACAGATTTACAATTTAAAAGTCTACAATTTTGAATCTATCAAGCTTGAAAACAAACAATGCAATAGGTCAGTCTGCGAGAGCCTTAAATTTTAATCGTTAGAAGGTTAAAGGGAGTCAATTTGAAAATTTGACAAAGACTGAAAGTTTGAAAGCTATAAATTTAAAAAAATGAATTTGAAAATAAATCAGATTATATAATTAACACATAATTTAGAAATAATTCAAGCAATCGTAACATTGTTAGAAGACTTGTAAGAAGTAATAAAGTACAGTTTTAAGTAGGTTTACTTTGTGTGATTATTTTTCTTTTCATATTTTCGTCCCCTAGAAGTCCCCTATTTTTGTTTGAAAAATACTCCCTTTTCCCCTGTTTATGCTATAATATTTTTCGTTTATCTCAAATATTGAGAGTAAAGTAGAGAAGAAGTCCTAGGCTAAGCCTCAAAGCGAGTAATTTGGGAATAAATAGAAAAACAATAGATGACATAGATTGACATGAATATTTCAAATCGAGCGGGGGTATAGGTGTTAATAGAAATCTCAAATTAGATTTTTCTTGGCCACTATCTTGGCAAAAGCTTAGGGTAAAAATTCATTCCAAATTGACCCGAACTATTCCTAATTACTCCTAACTTTGTGTCCGATCCAACCCGATCAATCCGAAGCAAGTTTTTAATCCTTCTCAATCCATGCATCAACACAAAGTTCAATTCGAACCAATACGAATGAATCAGATTGCATCCGTACCCAGATTTATCCGGATTAAGAGCATGGATTGGAAAGGATTGAACCCACATTTCAGTGATGTAGCTCGTATTAATTTGGATTGCACGCGAATAATAGAGGGAATTGAAATACGAGTTTAATTCATTCCTATCCGTACATTTAATCCTAATGAATTCAAGCTCAGATTTATTCGCATACATTCGTTGTCAGTCGGATTGCACTCATGCATTGAAAATGATTGAAAACTAGGTCCAGTTTCAACTTGTGTTGGTGTATGGTTGAGAAGTATTAAAAACTTCTCTCGGATTGATTCGAATTGTATCAGATACAAATTTTTTGAATCACTCGGATAGGTGCGGATTGAATTCCTATCCATAACTTTCGAAAACGAGCGCGCAAGCCCGAGCCGTGGACAAGTGTTGAAAACATTCCCAAACTGTAGAAATTCGGAAAGATCTGTCCCGACTTATACACGACACTTTTTCTTAACACTGCTTATGATTTTGGCACTTTTCATGACTGTAGGTCGGTTCCACAATCTCGCTTTTTGAGTCGGAATAAAAGGACCGCAAAATTGGCAAAACCAATAATCCAAGCAACACGTTTGACCGCCGACCGGCAGTTGACATACGAAATGCGTGTCCACCAACCTCCACGGACGGCGACACTTTCTGTCAATCTATCCCTGCTCACGGCGGGTCTCGACTGACTTCAACCCAAAAGGGCTTGCATATCACGGTTTTCTTCTGATTATATTTATGGGATGTCTCAAGTTCGTTTTGAGCCCAAAAAGAAAAAAATTGCTCGAGTCCTTTTTAAAAAAATGCTATTTCTTATTTTTTTTTAAACATTAATCAACATAGAGCGGAGAGCCCAGTCTGAAGTTGCGCACCGAGCCTAGGCTCGGCTCCCTCGTTGCGGAGAGCCCCTGAACCGAGTGAGCGAACATGCGCGCGCACTCAGTGCTGTCCGCTAATCACTGTCACTGACATTCAAATGCTCGCGCGCGCTTTCCCACCACTTCCCCCCATGTCGGTTCTCCCGAAGGGCTATTCACTACGAAATCTGCTGAAGTCCATGTAACGTTATTTTAGCAATGTTTGACTCTGCGTGTACTGAACACGGCAGCGTACAGTTTACTAACTTCATCATGGCTACAACGACTTCAACGTTACGAGTTTATGCTTTTCATGGCATTACGTGATTTCGTTGAGACTTCACGAAAAATTCTAACGTTCGAAACGTTCGACTTCAGAGTGAATACCCCCTTGGGTTCTCTTCAACGAGGGAACCTAGCCTGGGCTCGGTGCGCAACTTCAGACTGGGCTCGTTTGCTCTCTGTTAATCAATATATTTTCATGAAAATGAGTTGAAAGTGGAATTTCATTGACTCAAACCATCAAGTTTATCATCCAAGAAAGTGCTGCAGAAGCTAAATATCTTACGAGAACTGAAGCCCTTCAATATTTTTGAAAAATGGTGAAAAAAGTCGAATTTTTTTATTTATTTTTCTCTCCAAGTCCCAAGTGCCTGTACAAGAATTGAAGTGTATGAAATTTCCTGTCAAATGAAAAAAAAAAACAAATGATCTATCTCTAGAACTTTTCGAGTTATGGCCCTCATAGACCGATTGTGAGTGAATAATCTAAAAAAAGAAATCTAGTTTTTGTGGAATAACTCATTTTCCATGCATCTCTGGTAAAGAATCTACAAAAAAAACATTGATCTAGCTCTAATAAGCACCGAAACTATAGCTAACTAACAATAACTATATATTTTTCATGAAGTTCTGTGTAATATAAATTTCTTAAATAAAATTTCTCGTTTTCCAAAATAACTCATTTCCTGAACATTGCAGGTGAAAGTTGTCAGTAAATTTATTACGAACTGTCTACCGTTACGGAATTTTCCGTAAGACCAACCCCTTTCCAGCTCTTTCAGGGCTGAAGTTACGGAATTTTCCGTAACTGTAGCCTTAGCTCTACACTTGACCGGGTTAGTTTTACGGAAAATTCCGTAACGCTAGTCAGTGCCAATTTATTAAGAGAGACTCAATTTTCAGTAGATATAAAAAACATTGTTCTAGTTCTGATAGCGCTGAAATTATGGCCTTCTGAATCTGATACTGTTTTTTGAAATTTTTTTTAATATTAATTTTCTAAATAAAATTTCTCGTTTTCCAAAATAATTAATTTCCTGAGCGTACTCTCATTGTGACATGTTTGTTGACATAAGACATTTTTGTTTTTAATTAATGGAGTTAGAATGTCTTCGTTTCTTTCAGGCATATGTAAAAAAGTCGGAAAGTCACGCATGAACCTGTTCAAAAAATTCCATAAAAAAGGTAATTTTCAGAAGGACATACTTAATATATATTAGATAACTTCAGTACTATTAGAGCTAGAGCATTGTTTTTTTTTAATCCTTTCAAAACTGAGTCTCCTTTAATAAATTTACTGGCAACTTTCGCTTGCAATGCTCAAAAAATGAGTTATTTTGGAAGAAGGGAAAGTTTATTGAAAAAATTGATGTTACACAGAATTTCATGAAAAATGGTCATATTCAGAAAGCCACAATTTGGGTGCTATTAGAACTAGAGCAATGTTTTTTTCAGACTTACTCAAGATTGAGTCTGCTTCCATCAATTTACCGGCAATTTTTACGATAGATGCGTAGAAGATGAGTAGTTATCTCACAGACACTAAAGTATTTTTTTAGTTTAAATTATTCGCTCAAAATCGATTTCTGAGGGTCATATCTCCGAAACTCTTACAGATAGATTATTCGATTTTCTTTTCATTTTACAATAATTTCATACATTTTAATTTTTGTACAGGTGCTTGAGACTTGGGATTAATTAGAAAGAAGTTATTTTCAAAAAACGAGTTTTTCGCTACTCCTTCATCATTTTTCAATAATATTGAAGGGTTTCAGTACTTGTAAGATATTCAGCTCCTGCAGCATTTTTTGAAATAATAAACTGAATGGTTTGAGCCAAGGAAATTCGACATTTAACTTATTTTCATGATAATATGTTGTGAAGATAGTGAAAATAAAATGAAAATATGTACCTGCTCAAAGTGATCGTGTGAAATTCCAGAAGTATGATCAGAAGAAAGCCGTGATATGCAAGCCATTTTGGGTTGACGTCAGTAGAGAACCACTGTGTGCTACAGATATCGACCAACATAATATTCGCACACTAAGATAATTACAAGCCATATTTTTTCGCAGATGTCATTTTTCTACTCCCCAGGGAGTCGAGAGTACTTTCTACTCACACCGCTCGAGAAGCGAATTTGTGGTCCACCTCCTCAGGCATGAAAATGGGCTGAAATCATGCGGGTGTTACAAAAAGATTTTAAATTTCAGATTTTTTTTTATTTTTTATTAAAAAGATATAGCAGCTAATGTGTAAACTGTGGTAAAAAATCAACATACATTCTAGGATGACAAAATAAGTCCTTACAAATCGTAAAACCTTTCAGGAAATTAGGTCTGGCCTATGAAACATGTATCTACACTATAATTCAAATATTTTTCAATTTTCAAAGGTATCTAGGGTTTTGCTTGAAGAAACTTGTTTGTAGAGTTAGAGCGAAAAGTAATATTGCATTCTGCTTATTTACTATCGTTACCACCTATTTGAAATAACCTGTTAAGTCATGAACGACATTTCAGATTAAGTATCAACAGAGTAAATTATTGAGTTGGTTTGAAAAATAGTGAGAAGCAATATCTGTAATCTGTTGGATACTCGGACTGAATGTCCGCTGAAAGTTATCTGTGTGTAAAGTAACGGATCATAGATCGCAGCTTGAATCCTCTGCAAACATACGTACATACACACACACACAAACACACACACACAAACACATATATTTGTATATATGGATTAATGTGTGTATGTATGCATGTATGTATGTATGTATATATGTATGTATGTATGCATGTATGTATGAATGTGTATATAGTACATATCTTCGAATCGCGTAGACCTTTTCATGATGCATCAAGCGAATCCATTTCCTCGGTGTTGGGCCGGAGTAAGATGGAGCAAAATGGTGCTGTGAGAATTGTAAGTTACGTGCAATCGCGTTATCCATCGTGCCCGTGGCAGAAACGATTAACGGCGCGATTCTGAAACGACGGCCCGGTCTGGCGCTTGGTATACAATTGGGTATCGCTTGAATCTGATCACAACAAAGTGTTCGTTCCACTACTACCTCCGTCATCTGGTTTCATCTTAGAGTCTTATCGGTACGGAATTTGCATGCGTGCCCGCGCTCTCTCTCGATGCTTCTTATTATGCAAAACAGTCCAGATCAAGTACAGGTGATATCATCATAATCGTCAATACGTACAGTCGCGATGCACCGTGAATTCCTTATGTGTGACTCTGCTTTTCGCCTCTTGCATTCTCACTTGTGCTTCTCTTCTATGATATTTCTGAGAATTGGAAACGAGATAACGTTTCAATTACTTTATCCAATTGTGGGTCCAGAAGGATTCTTTCTTCCATAATAGATTGATCTTAGTGAAAGGTAACTGAAAGGTAACTAATTGAATTTATATGGCACTGTAGACTAGTGGTTAGCATGCTTGCCCCTGAACCTCAGTGCTTGTGGGACAAAGAGTTCGAATCTCGGTGGATCCGAAGACTGTCTTTGCAAGAAGGAGAGAGTTTTAACAAAGCTCCGAAACTTGCATGGACCGATTGCACTCCGAGTTTTTCAAGGTTTGCCAAGTCAGAAAAAAACTACCTATTAAATCAGAATAGTGCACTAGTGACGCGGAAAATGTGAATACAATACGATAATTATTTAAATTTTGCTCTTATTTTTAACATTCATGAAAAAAAGTTTCTAGCCGAGGGATTACCCACCAAAAATTTTGATGTACACCAGAATACAAAAATTCAAGAAAATTCAAAATAATTCAAAGAATTCAAAAGACTTCAAGTGAATTCAGGAGAATTAAAAATAAATCAAAACAGTTTAAAGTGAATTTTTGAGGTTTCAAAACAATTAGAAAAACTTGAAAGAATTAAAGGTAAATTCAATTCGCTCATGCAATTACGAAAATCACAACCACATGGCTAAACAATTTTTCATCATCAATTAATTTAAATTGTAAATCTATACAATTGATCTCTTGGAAAACTTCCTGCAAGATCAAGAACTTTGATGTTATCTCAACAAAAGTAAAATTTTCTTCACTTGAATAATGTTTTCAATCTATAAAATCTCAACAATGTTTCTAACTGAATTTTTTATTTGAAATATATTGATCTATCTATAATGATTCTCAGTGGTTTTTATTTTACCATATAGGTCTTAAACGCCTCGATAAGGACTTGATATGAAGTCGAAACATGCTGGAAATTATTCAAATTTAATTATATACATGTAAAAATCGGTACACTCCTCAACAATTATTATTATTATTATTACTATTATTTTTTTTTATTGTATCTAATGTAATTTAGATCCTTTTCATAGATAGTAGGAGTATTTTTGTGCATTTCTCCGTCTTTTCATTTTACCCCCGATTTTACCATATACTCGTAAGTACTGTATTTTTACAATCTCATTTATGTGAGGAAAATTTTTTTTCGGTGTCAGTCTCTTTGTATGTATTTCTGTCTGTATGTATGTCTGATTACCTGAATGTTATAGCCACACTAACTTTTAAAGGATCTGAGAAATCGAACCAGCCTTTTATACACTTTTTGAAAGTCGTTTCTTAGCAAGATTAATCCTACCAGCATTAAAAAATTTAAAGAATTTTTCAAAAATTGAATTTTTTTCAGGAGTTTTAGAAATTTCGGTAGAAGATTATGCTAGATAACCAAAAGATTTACAATTTATATTATGACATTTTTATATTTGATGAAAATTAAAAAAGTTATGTTTTTCGTAATTTTTAAAATCATTGTAAAAAGCAAAAGGTAATTCTCTGATAGATTAGGAATTTCAATCGACATTTTCAATTGATATCGAATATATTTCGAAATTATCCCGATAGAATTTTTCGATTAGGTAAAAATTCTTAAAGTCAGATCATTTTCACAATTGAAGTTTTTTAAAGTGATTCATAAGATATAATTATGACTTTTAGTTCATGTCAGCAAGATTAACAAAATATTTTAATGACATTTTCCGATTGAACACACATTTTGAAATTTCGATATAATGAATAATCAAGTATATTACCTACATTGGGATATCTTCTTAAAACACAGTGAAATGATTTTTAATATCTTCTTTGAAGTGACTATAAATTTTTTGATTTATTATTATAATTATATTATTATATTCAATCATTTAAAAAAGTTCAGATCCGAATGTTGTTTAAAAATATTAGTAATTTCCGAAATAATTAATAATATTTTAATTTTCTGAAGCCTATTAAATGATCACTATTTTTTTACAAAATTTTATTAAAGTAAATTTTTTTTCTATTTTGCAGTTCAACCTTTAGGTGGAAGAAAACTTCACTAAATTCTCGTCGGTAGTGTTATTTTTCTGCAATGTGTATGCAACAATTTTGAAAATTTCAGATGAATGAAATTTTTTATATAATATATTTTAAGCTGAGATTTTACTTGAAATATTGAGCTAGACTAAAGAAAAAAATGCTATTGAATCGTAATGCGACCTATTCGTTATCTGTCAAAGGCAGACACGTTTGATGGAATTCATATGAAAGCACAAATAACCGTGTTCCAAATATGAAAAAAATTGTAGCACTTTTTCTATTAATTTCGAGGCTCCAGTTTCTCGAAAATCCTAGCATACACTTTATATTATTTGCTTTCAATTTCAAATAATCATTTTCTACTAGTATTTTTGATCAATTATTACTGAGAGTGAAGAAACGAAATTTTTTGTTTGTAAAAAAAACTCAAAAAATGTGTTCTTTTCTTTACCTTAAAAAAAATGTCCGGCTCGAAACTGGTCAAAATTATGGATCAAATAAGTGCGAGATAAAATGAGTTTACCCAGTCTGCAAGTTGATATTGCAATATTAATTATATCTCGAATGTTTTTTCTTTTTTCAATTTTACAAATAATTCCCAAAAAGTTTAAATTTTTCAATATTCTTGATCTGACTTTGAAGGTATCTAAATGGAAGGGTGAGGTATAATGCTAAAATAAGATAATATAACAAAATTGAGTAAATTTTTTTTCATAATTTGTCGACAGATTTATCATGCACATTTAGAAGGGAAATGTTTTCACTTTTTATTATTCAACTTAAAACCCGACAAAAATCTGCAGAATTTTTGTATTAAGTTATCAAAATTCTATTCATTTGTAAGTTTTTATTTGCTCAAAGATCTTGGAAAATATTCTAAAAATAAGAAGAAACTCACAATTAGTAATAGACGAAAACAGGTGGTAAAATATGAAATTCTAAATTTTAAGAGCAAAAAATCATTTTTATTGTTTGAACTGAGAATAATATTATGATTGAACTCACACAATAATAAAATTGTTTGTTGTGTCATTATTTTTCTCCGTTTTTGGCAAAGAAATGCTAAATCCGCACAGTGATTACATCATGCTTCTTTTGTTAGCTTTGTAAGATTTGGTAAAATTAACTGAATTACTATAAGGTTCACAGAATTCTTGAAAAATGTATTAAAAATTCCAGTGAAATAAACAGAAAAACTGTCACTATCTAATCGAGCCTTCAACATCATGAGTACGCTTTGATTTAGATTATATTGTGAAAAA
Source organism: Melikaiella ostensackeni (assembly GCA_032362435.1). Taxonomy (NCBI): domain Eukaryota; kingdom Metazoa; phylum Arthropoda; class Insecta; order Hymenoptera; family Cynipidae; genus Melikaiella; species Melikaiella ostensackeni. The sequence goes on from JAUMHM010000050.1 coordinate 5,799,393, forward strand.
ATTTTCAAAAATTTCGATGCTCAAGTTCTGCGCTGCACGGAGAATCACCCATTTATTCGGATCACTATGTCATTTTTCTTGAATTTAAAGAGAATTCTTTCATTTTCACAATCGCAATTTGAAAATGCGATGTCCTGATAAACCAAAAACACTTCACCCCGGCTCTTTCCACTTGAATTTTTATAGGAATATTGAACTTGCCTGCCTTCCAATCTTAAAAGTCCAACTTTTAATCGAAAACTTTTTCAAGGATTTCTTTTCATTTTTGAGGCGAGAAGAACCTAAAATACTTATCATATTGTACGTGGATATTTCCTTCGAACTCGACAAATTTTCTTATGTTTAAGTGATTTTGGCAAAATACAATTAAATTGTTTCAAACCTTTCGGCAAACAATGGTGGCCCTCATCAGTGGATTTTATGAAATCTGTAAAAATTACATAATTTCTTGTAAGGATGCATGTTTAAGATAAGAAAATTTTTTCCGTCGGCTAATATCGCAGTTGGAAAATTGCATATAAAACATTTTTTATTTTTGCTTTTAATTAAAATGTAATGAATTCTCTTTTTTATGATGAGTTATGGACTTTGATAAATCACTCCTGAAATTGAAAAAACTACTTTTCGTTTTGTAATAAAATGATTGCCCTTCATAGCAAATTATTCAATTTTTTCAATTTTGAAAAGAATAAAATTTGCTCATGTTACAGAAATTTATGCACATTGCAACATGCAAATTCAATTTTACTTGTCCCTAAAGCCAGCAAGGAACATTAAATTCTCAAAGAAAAGTTATGAAAAATTCTTGAATGATTTTTCTCATCATAGAAGCTTCTGAAGGCTAAAAAAAAAAATAAAAAATGGAAACAAGTAAAATAAAAAATAAAAGACCATGTTCGGTTCTATTTTCAATGTTTCGTTAATTTGCCTTCATATCCTATGGAAGGAATAGTAGCATATATTCTGGAATTTAAATATATGTATTTGCAATTTTCAATCCGATTTAAATGAAAGGAGATTTATTGAATATTCAAAAAATGGGGTTCACTTATGGATATGGCTTTTCTCTGAAAAAGTTATTTCCATGCCCACAAATAACGACCACTCACTACTGTTATTTTCAATATTAAATTTTTTTCTTCAAAACTAGTTCAAACAGTCAAAACGTCATCATCTGGTCTGTCTCTGATGCAGTTTCTAAAACAAAAGCTATGTTTTCTACTAAAAGAAAATAAATAATGTAATTAATGTTGACACTTCAGGATTGCGCAATTTATTATCTTTAATAAAATTCAAAGCTTTATTTCTGAAAAATATTGATTCCTCTTTTTTAGTTTTGTCGAATGTTGTCCTCAGATTTGTGCGTCATCGTCTGGGCTAGTAATTATTTAGAATAATTTTCTTAATAATTTACTGAAAACACTGAATGATGTGTGATTATGTTGAGTAAGCAAATACTAATATAGAAAATGTCAGAATCTTGATAAACCAAAAACACTTCACCCCAGCTCTTTCCACTTGGGTTTTTATACGAATATTGAACTTGCCTGCCTTCCAATCATAAAAGTCCAACTTTTAATCGAAAAGTTTTTCAGGGTATTCTTTTCATTTTTGAGGTAAGGAGTACCGAAAATACTGATCATATTATACGTGGACATTTCCTTCGAATTCGACAAACCTTTTTATGTTTCGGTGATTTTGGTAAAGGTGTATCGATAAAAGCGAGGAAAGACGCAAGAAAATGCGATGCACGTCGTGATGCTCCTAGAGTGCTTTGAAAAGCGAATCGATTATCGAAACTTCACCAAGCGATGGCTGCGGAGATGATTTTGTATATAAAAGAAAGGGAAAAAATTTGAAATGAAGAAGAGTGCTAAGAAACGCAGTACGAAGAGTGTTGTGATCGAGAAAGATTTGCCAATGGTTCTGTTGTGAAGAAAAGGAGGAAATCGCATTCAGTGATGAGACAGAGGGAAAAAGGAATGACTCGAGGGAAACGTAAACCCGCGACGGAGGTGACAGTAAAACTTTTATAGCCGTGGCGACCTTTATTTCCATATTGCTCGCTGCTGGAAAGGTAACGTTTTTTTTCAGAAGCTAGTAGTTTCAACCAATTTCGTCGGGCTTGTTCTCCGACTGGCGACAAAACCATTGAAATGGGTCGTTGTCTGATTAATCTTCTGGCAAAAAATTCTTCCTCTTTTATTTACACAAGTGTCACGTAATTTCTCTCGAAAGCAGTTCACACTTTTTATTACCTGTCTCGCAGATTAAATACCTGTGCAAATTAGAAAGAAAACAAACAGCAAAGCGTCTACCTGCTCACGTAGCTTATACATTTAACCATCTAAAAGAAGTTACGATTAATTCAGACTTTAGTAAAACTGACAATATAATTTCAGGTTTCATAATCTGTGTTTTAGAATGAATAGGAATAGGTAAACGTTTCTTGAATATTTTATATTAGTATTTATATTAACTCTTAATTTGAGAAATTCTGTACCTTGACTTTAACCCATGGTATGACCTTGGAAAGCTAAATCTGAAATTGATATCATATTATCATTGAAGTTTTATTTGTAATTCAAGCTAATAAAACTTGAGACTTCAGTGATAACGTGGTGTAAATTTTAGATTTTGGCTACAACTTTCCTAGGTCATACCATGAGTTTAAAGTCGAGGTACAGAATCCGAGAAATTATTGCATTTTTAAAAAAAACTTCTCAGGTTATGAATTCTCTTGAAAAAGTCAAAAGAATCCGTAGCAGTGCTTGTTAGATGCGGAATGTTTTAAGCATTTCAGATGTTTTTTTTTTAAATCTTTATCTCTTTTTTTTTGACGGAGTTATCGTGGCTCAAACTCCGCAGTGATTTTAATAGGCTCTTTTCGTTTTCCAGACTTCGAAATTGAAATTTAGGTTATTTTCATAATAAAAAGCATTTCAGCATAAAAAATTTAAAAAATAAAATTTTTCAAATTTGTTTTGCAAAATTGGAGAATGTTAAAATTTCAATAATGAAGTTCTAAATTTCAATAACGTGAAAATATTTGCAATAACAATCACAGCCATTTTCCGGTTTCCGCAACTTCCTTTTGGAAACGCTTTCAATTGATAATAATTATACTGAATTGTCAGACGCTTCAAACTGAAAATTGTTTAATTTCAGATGATTCGTTTTGTAACCTCTTCAGTTTCATACATCTTGAAACTTACAATTTGAAAAAAAATATTGTTGAAACATGAGTGATTTACTTTCAAATTTTTCGACTTCAGATCATTAACCGTAGGCAATTGAAATACACGCAGTGCTTTAAAAACTAGAAAATTTTGATTAGAATTGCTTCAAATTGTACGAAATTATTTATGAATCATTGAATATTATATAATTCAACATTTTAAGTCCTCGAAAATTTACTAATTTACTAAATTGACTCTTTAAATCTGAGTAGGGTAAAAATGGCTATTGCTGAAAAGCAAAAAGTCATACGCTAATTCAATCAATTATTATTCAAAAAATCAGTTGAATCACGATAAATCTAAAGGTATAGATTTGATCTGCAACAAAATGATCCAAAATTTAGCAGGCTTTTGTTTCTTCATATTGATACAAATTTTCGTATCAAAAGTTGCAGAAAAAACCATACCTTCAGATTTATTGTGGTTGCGGCTCAATTAAAAAAAATTGATACTCATCTATAATAATACTCATTGTTTCTTGAACTCATTTATCACATGAATGTATTAAATTACTTTCTTTTTATTTAAAAATTTTATTTTCAAAAGGCAAAAGTACTGAATGTCACATTAATTATTTGCATCATAGAATAGAGAGAACCTCAAATTCTACAAAATAAAATTGAATTGATTCAAATCAGACATAAATGAAAATCGTTGTGTTTAGTTTTTTAAATTAGAACTTACATCGTGAGGTTCATTTTTTAATCAGACTTTTTACAGTTTTATCCCTTTTTTCAACTCTTGATGCTGAAATATAAAAACTTTCGTTTCGAAATTTGACCCTTTGGAGGTTTTGTTGATTTTCGTGGATCGATGAATCATAGGGAGAAAAATGAGAAAATCCTGAATTACAGTAAATGTAAATCAGGTCTTCATTCTATTCTCCTAAAATTTTTGCTTAGGACCTGAGCCTTTTTCTACCCAAATATCAATTTTCAAAATATCACAAAAGATTGCTATTATAAGGCTTGGTTAAACGAAGAAATGACTAAGTTGAAGTTGGCTAAATATTTAGCAATTAAATTTTCAGGGGGATTAAATGAGGACCTGATTTACTTATACTATAAATCCTGAATTATTCATTTTTGGTCCTACGAGTTATTCATCCGCAAGAATGAATAAAACCTCCAGTAACGAATTTCAAAACGAGAATTTTTGTTTCTCATCATAAAAAGTTTAAAAAGGTACTATTACTATGAAAAATCTGACCAAAAATGAAACTTACGAAATAAGGTTTAATTTTTAGAAATATATTACTTATTGCTTATTACTTGCAAAATTAATCATATCAATTGTGACCTCGATTTTCACCACCGAATTCAGTAATAGAAATTCATCTGATCTTGTTAATGCAAGCCGATAAAATAAATGTGTGATTAAATCGAAATTGTTGAGTAGGCAAATGTTTCTATTCACGTCACATGCCTCTTTTGTATGAACAGTAGCCACTTATAGTCTCTTTTTGTATTAAAAATTAGCACTTTTAGTCACTCTTCAGCTTGAATTAGTTACTTGTTCCACTTTTCTCAAGTACATTATCTGTGGCAGCCCTGCACATCAGCATAAATAAGACATTGAATTCAGGCCTCGGACTCACCACACTATTCATACTCTTTGGAACTTTTTTTTAGCAATGATACTACTTTGTTACTATTTTGAAGAAAATTACACTAAAGACTTTATTTTTTACAATTTGAAGGAGTTTGAAATGGTTAATAAGAAATTTGAGAAGCATGAACAGAAATTTTTAAATATTCACCAGGAAATCAATTTAAAAGAGAAGAGTTCGAATTGTTTGATAGAAAAGGCTAAGAAAGAGTTAGAAAAAACTTTGAATCGGAAGGATTTTATAGAGGCTCATGTGGCAAATGACATGCTTGCCATTGCTGAAAATTTAAAAAAGAACAATAGCTCAAGGATGTAGAGATTTATCACTTATCTGAGGAAATTGAATCGAGGAGGAGAAAAGTGGTTGGTGGCCTGTTCCGTAGAAAGCAATCCCAAAATCTTCGAATGTTTTTTCGAATTTGCCAATCACGACGTACCAAATAAGCTCCAGAAAAACTACTTGGATGTCACCGAAACAAGAAAGAATTCTCCCGAGAAATTGCACCACAAGGGTGAACAAGGAACAAACAACAAGGAGGGACAAGGAATGAATAATAAGAATGAACAGGGAACAAACATCAAGGATAGAGAAGGAACAAAAAACAAGGATGAACAAGGAATAAATGACAAAGATAAACAAAAAACAAACAACAAGGATGAACAAGGAACAAATAATGAAGATGGACAAGGTATAAACAACAAGTATGAACAAGAAAAAAGCAACAAGAATGAACAATGGACAAAGAACAATAATGAATAAGGAATAAACAACAAGGAAAAACAAAGAACAAGAATGAACAAGGAACAAATGTCAAGGATGAACAAGGAATAAACGACAAATATTAACAAATAACAAACAACAAAGATAAACACGAACAAATAATATTTTGAACGAGAAATAAACAACAAGTATGAACAAGGATCAAACAATAAGGTTGAACAAGGAATAAACAACAAGGATGGACAAGGAATAAACAACAAGGATGGACAAGGAATAAACAAGTAGGATGAACGAGGAGCAAATAACAAGGATGAACAAGTAAATGAACAACAAGGACTAACAAGGAACAAACAAGGATGGAGAAGGAATAAACAACAAGGATGAGCAAGTAACAAACAGAAAGGATGAACAAGGAACAAACAAAAAGGATAAAGAAGAAACAAATAACAATGAAGGAGAAGGAATAAATAACAAAGATAAACAAGGAATAACCAACAAGGCTGTACAAGGAACAAAGAAGGACGGAGAAGGAATAAAAACGAGTATGGGGAAGGAACAAACAACGAAGATGAACTAGGAATAAACAACAAGGATGAACAAGGAACAAACACAAGTATGGATGAGGAACAAACACCAAGAATGAACGAGGAACAAACAGCAAGTTTGAACAAAAAATAAACAACAAGGATGAACAAGGAACAAGAAAAAAGATAAATGTATAATAATACAATTGAATTGCAATAATAAAATGTAATAAAATAAATAATAAGGATGAACAAGAAACAAACATCCAGGATGAACAAGAAACAAATAATTGTGATGGAGAAGAAATAAACAACAAAAATGAATAAGAATCAAACTACAAGGATGAAAAAAGAATAAACAACAAGAATGGAGAAGGAATAAACAACAAGGATGAACAAGGAACGAACAACAAGAATGAACAAGGAACAAACGACAAGGACAAACAAAGAACAACAACAAAGATGAACAAGGATTAGACAACAAAGGTGGAGAAGAAATAAACACGAAGGATGAACAAAGATCAAACGAGGAAGCAAATGCGGTGAAGACTGTATTTCGAAAGGGGCTATGAAAAAATGTTTGGACATTTAAAAAATCGATTCTTTTTTCAGTACGGAAAAGAATCTGGATTCTAACGAAGGATGCAAACACAGTATATTCACTTGATGCATGTACACTCAAAATAGTGCTGAAAAAATCACAGGACAAAAGACGACAATGGATGAACGCCTATAAATTTTTGTGTTAGTTAATTCATGCTAATTATTTATAAAATATTTCGAAAATTTTAATTTAATAAAATCATTATTTATGTTCACGTCACACCTCCTTCTATTCTTTGTTTCCTTTTGTATATAAGTTGAATACTCGAAAAATCTTATGACACTATCTCGACACTACTTTTTTTCAATTTGTGATAATCTTGACACTATTTTTGATCTCTGAAGTCATTCCGAGGCCTGTAAAATAAATAAATATCGTGAATCAAAAAACTCGATCTCTTCTCAAAAGTGGCGAAGAACTGTGAGATCAGACCTCAGAAATAATTTGAACTCGTGGAATAAATCATATAAGTTATGAGCCTCGCGAGAGATCCCGAAAGGGAATTGGATTCGGGCATTAATTCACGGAATTGAATACATCCATCATTTATAAAAGAGGATGTGTTACTCATAGTTATACAGAGACTCGAAAACTTTGCTAAAAGAAAGTGAAATAAAAGAACATTCGTCGTGCAGATTCTCACTTCTTGGGTCGTTTGTGAGTCCTCTTGACAAACTTTGCTTTTCCCTGCGTAGGAAACCCTCGTAGATAATCCCGGATGATCTTTCGCCGTCCATGTTGTTTCCTTTAAGCTGCGAGACTGGACCCTTCGCCATATAGTATCTAAAATGTCCTAGAAAGTTTTAGTTTTATTGTACCTCTCTTACGCAAAAAGGTCTTTTACGACGCATGCTTCCCTATTTAAGGGAGCCACTAACTTTTCCCTGATATCGCAAAGTTGGTTTTGCTTTCAACCCTTTTGAAATTATTACCCTAAAGCGAGCCCCTTTTATTGAATAATAAAAAGAAAGTGTTGAAGCGGAACTTGAACTATGACTTGAAAATTCAGTAAAAGGTTCACGCAGCGCTTATAATAAACAGATTTTTCATCTAAAAAGAAGGTGCGCTTCGAGTATAGAGCAAAAAAATTTATTGATGATATTCTATTAAAAGAACAAAGAAGCTGGAGCATTCATTCCCATGTCTGACTTGAATCGATTATTACTACTTAAGCAACTACTTAAGGAAGTGAGTGCTGATAATAATTCTGAACGTACTGACAATGAGTTAGTGTATTGTAATATAATTGATTGAAAACTCATACAGGATGTCTTTTCACCTGGAAAACCTGGAAATCCTGGAATTGTCAGAAAATTTTTATATACTTGGAAAACCTGAAAATGTAAGGGAATTTTTTAAAACGTGCTAAATTAAAAAAAAAATTATAATATGAAGTTAATTTTTTAATGAATTATTCATTATTAATAATTTTCATTTTCTATCTGCCGTTTCTCGTAAAAGAGATTAATTTTCTACCAGAAAAGATGAATTTTCAACAAAATAGTTGAATTTTTAATCAAGGAGATGAATTTTTAACTAGAGTGATGAATCTTCAAAACCAAACAGAAAATGAATTTTCAACAAGGTTGTTCAACTTTTAACGAAGTAGTTGAATTTTCAACCAAAAAAGATGAATTCTCAAAGAAAAAGAAATTTCATCCAAAAAAGTACTTAAATCAAATGCACTCAAATTTAATAAAAAAGACGAATTCTCAACAAAATAGTTAAATTCTCAACAAGAGAAAATGATTTTTCAACCAAATAGTTGCGTATTTTACTGAAAAAGATAAAATTTCTACTGTAGGAAATGAATTTTCAAACCAAAAAGACGAATTTTCAACGAAAGAGTTGAAGCTTCAACCCGTAAATATGAATTTCTAACAGCATAGTTAAATTTTCGACTTACATGATGAATCTTCGTTAAAAAAAAGAATTATTGACAAAGTGTATCCACTTCCAACTAAGTATTTGAATTTTTAACCAAAAAAGGTGAATTCTAAACGAAAAATGTAATGGTTGATATTTCAAACAAAAAAGATTTACATTTTGATAAAACATAATTTGATTCAACCAAAAAAAGACGAATTTCCAACAAAATAGTTCAGTTGTCAGCTAAAAGAGATTAATTATCAACCAAACAGTTGCATTTTTCACCAAAAACATGAAAATTGTACCACAAAAGACAGGTCTTCAACAAAATACATAAATTTTCAACCAAATAGTTGAATTTTCGAATCAAAAAGATCAATTTCTAACAAAAGAATGGAATAGTTTAATTTTGATTTTAAAAAAAATAAATTTTCAACGAAAAAAAAAATATTTTCAAGAAAATACTTAAATTTTCAATGAAAGAAATGAATTTTCAACAAGAGTTGAATTCTCAGCCAAAAAGAAAAAATATTTTGACCAAATAATCCAATAATTGAAGTCAAAAAGAGAAATTTTCTTCAAAACAGTTGAATTTTGAACCCGAAAATATGAATTTTCAAGAAAAAGTTAATTTTTAACCAAATAGTTGATTCCTCAACAAAAAAAGGTTAGTTTTCTACAAAAAAGTTACATTTTCAATCAAAACAGTTCAATTTTGAACCCGCAATCATGAATCTTTTAGAAAAAAAAAATAATTTTCAACCAAATAATTGATTTTTCAACGACTAATGACTAATTTTCAACAAGACTCGAATGTTTAACCAAGAGAGATTTTTCAGTTGAGAAAGAAAGAGTATTTCCATCAAATTGTTGAATTGTTGAATTATTGTTATTGAAAAATCAAGCAAAAGATATGAATTTTCAACAAAAAGTTTATTTTCAACCAAGTAGTTAAATTCTCAAACAAAACAGGTTAATATTCTACTAAAAAGTTGCATTTTCAACCAAAAAAGGTGAAATCTCTACCAAAAGAGATAAATTTTCAATAAAAAAGTTAATTTTCAAACAAATAGTTGTATTTTCTACCAAAGTAGATGAATTCTCAACCAAAACAGGTTAATTTTCGACTAAAGGAGGTGAATGTTTGAACCAAAAAGACGAATTTTCAACCCGAAAATATGAATTTTCAACAAAAAGGTTATTTTCAATCAAGTAACTAAATTTTCAACTATATAGTTGACTTTTTGACCAAACTGTTGAAACTTTAAGCCAAAAATACGAGTTTTGTGCCAAACAGTAGAATCTTCAACCCAGAGATATGAATTTTTATCAAAAAAGTTTATTTTCAACCAATTAGTGGAATTCTCAACCAGAACAGGTTATTTTTATACGAAAAAGTTGCGTTTTCAAGCAGAAAAGATAAAATTTCTACCAGAAGAGATGACTTTTCAACCCATAAATATTAATTTTCAATAAAAAAGTTAATTTGAAAACAAAAAGTTAAATGTTCTTCCAAAGTAGGTGAATTCTCAACCTGAATGGGTTAATTTTCTACCAAATAGTGGCATTTTCAATCAAAAAATATTAAATTTCTACTAAAAGAGATAAATTTTTAACCCAAAAAGACGAACTTTCAATAGCAGAGTTGAATTTTCTACCAAAATGTTGAAATTCCAAGCCGAAAATACGAATTTTGTACAAAACGGTCGAATTTTCTACCCGAAAATAAGAATTATCAACAAAAAGTTATTTATTTTACCCACTTAGATATTTACAAGGATTTGAAACTCATTATGTATAATAAACTCGCGAAATTGTATACAAATTATGATTTCTAAAATGTTAATTACTTGAAATTTAACCATTTACAAGAGGACAATAAAACTGGGTTATTCAATTATTATGTAATACTTTGAATTTGAAAGGGTAGTATAGTATATACTATTATAAAGAGTAGTAGCATTACTTAATACTTGCATGGCTCCTTATTAAGGAAAATGATACCTGGAAATTTTAGTAATACCTGGGAAGAACTGGAATTATTAGGGAATTTTTTTCTAAGCTTTGAGTAGACATTCTGTTCAGAATATCAATGATGTCAGAATTCCTTGAATTTTTTAAAAATATTTCTTACAAAATCTATCCTTAATGCCAATGAATAATGGTTAAAATATTTATTTGTTTGATATTCAAATCACAAGATTCGTTAATTTCTTTTCTTATATCAATTCTGATAGAAATTGAACTTAAGTAATCAGAAATGTTGCATTATTATGGCTGACATATCTTGATCCTTACTACTTAAAATCTGTTCAATGAAATTTGAAATGTCTAGTATTCCAGGATGTTTGTCAATGACATAACAGAAGTTTGATAAAAGCAAACCTGACAAATATCTGTAAAATAATTTGCAATTTTTTTCTTTACAAATAGTTTTGACTTATAATTTGATAGCATCTTTGAAAGTTTCTAAACTGCAACTTTATTGACTTCTGTCCTACGGTTGAATTTTTCTTTAAAAAAATCATTAAATGTGTTCACGTTGCCATGGGTAACAAATTACAAGACTTTTTCACTTTTCAAAATGAACAAAGAGGAAATGAGCTTTTAAAATCAATCACTTGCCGGTAACAATCAGGTAATTGGGAACCGCGAGGAATTGAAGTGAATTCGCTAGGAAAGAGCCAATCTGAACAACAAGAAAGAAAAGAAAACGAGATCGTTATTCTTCCAATTTGTTTTTTTTTTTAAATTGAATTCATAGATATCTCAAGCATCTCTAATTGAACCTTTCGTAGCCTGACGTAAGAATGTGCCGCTGAAAGTTTCATTTTGTGACTTTCATTTTGAAAGCTTCAGAATGCGAAATTAATGATCAACGAAATTTTCAACGAAACTAGTGTTAATTTTCAACCAAATTGTTCAATTCTCTCCAAAACGAAAATATCATTTTCTAACAAAAAAGTTAACTTTCTACCAAAGAATTTAATTTTTGAAACAGTAGTTTAATTCCTAACCAAATAGTTAATTTTTCAACCAGAACGATTGAATTCTCTATAAAAAATATGAGTTTTGAACAAAAAAAGTTAATTCGCACCCAAATAGTTAAATTTTCCACCAAATTGCTCAATTTTTAAGCCAAACTTTGCAACCAAAAAATGAGTTTTTAACAAAAAAGTTCTTCCAACCGAGTAGTTGAAATTTCAAACAAAAAAGATAAATTCGCAAATCAAAATATAATAGTTGAATTTTCAACTAAAAACGATCAGTTCTCAACCAAAAATGAAATAGTTAAATTTTAAGGTGAAAAAATTAATTTTCAACCAAAATATAACGAATTTTCAACAAAATAGATGAATCTTGTAAACCAATCAAATGAATGTCTAACAAAGTATTAGTTGATTTTTCAACTAGAAACGATCAATTTTCAGCCATAAATGGATTAGCTTTATTTTCAAAATAACCAATAGAGAGAAATTCTGAACCAAAAATATAATATTAGACTTTTCAATAAAAAAAACCTAAATTTCAAAGAAAAATGGTTGAATATTCTTATAGGGTTCTATTGGGTTAAAAGTTGAACTTCTTTGTTAAAAATTCTTCTTCTTGACAGAAAATTCAACTATTTGGTTAAAAAACCATTTTTTTCGTTGAAAATTCAACTGCTTAATTGAAAGTTGAACTACTTGTTTAAAAATTCAGTGTCTTAGTTGAAGGTCCATCTATAATTGAAAATTTTGCTATTTTGTTGACAATTCGTTTCTCTTGTTGAAAATCAATTTTTTGAATTACAATTTCAACTATTTCATTTTTGGTTAAAAATGTATATTTTCACTTTGAAAACTCAACTGTTTAGTAGGAAATTCGCCTCTTTGGGTTAAAAATTCAACTGTTTTGTTGAAAATTCGTCGTGTTGAGTTGACAATTTCATTAATTTGGTAGAAAATTCAACTATTTGGTCAAAAATTAACTTTTTCTTGGAAATTCATATTTCCGAATAGACAATTCAACTGTTTTCTAGAGAATTCGCTCGTTCGGCTGTTTGGTTGAAAATTAACCTGTTTTGGTTGAGGATTCAATTATTTTGTTGAAAATTCGTCCTTTTTGCTTAAATTCAACTGTTTTTTCATTCAAAATTGAAATATTTTCTTGTTTGAAATGTTGAAACTATCATATTTTTCGTTGGGAATTGAACTACTTGGTTGAAAGTGGAACTTTTTTGTTAAAATTTTTTTTTTGAAGATTCATCAGTAGTTTAAAATTCAACTATTTTGTTCAAAACTCTATTATTTTGTTAAAAATTCATATTTTCCGATCGAGAATTTGACGATTTTCTTGAATATTTGCCTTTTTGGATAGAAAATACATTCTTTTGGATTAAAAATTCTACTGTCTTCTAAATAACTCGTCTTTTTATCTTGAATATTCAACTTTTTGGTTCAAAATGCGAATGTTCTTGGATAAAGTTTAATCATTTTTCATTAAAAATTCGACCATTTGCTTGAAAATTCATCTGTTTTGGTAGAAAATAATCTTTTTTACAAGAAACGGCAGATAGAAAATAACAATAAAATAATGTATAAAATATAAGTAAGTCTTAAGTACAAAATTCATAAAAAGTGTTTGAATCGATCGATTATCAACCAGGGTAAAAATTTCAAAATTTCGCGCTTTTATTGGCATCTGTAATGAGTTGACTAGGTTGCGTTAGTTTTGACACAGTTTATTCAATATTACAATAGTTTTGACACTTTTTTTTAAAGTGAAATATTGTCTTTGAAATTAGAAAATCTTTTGAATCTCAACTAGGCATTTTTCATGTATAATTATTATAAATATATCTAAAAATGCAAAAGTTTCAAAAGCTTCACTAACTTTAAAACTTTTCATTGAAAGTTATTTTGTCGATGGAATGACAATTTCTGATCTACTAGTCAAAACCAGGTTTTAATCATTAGCTGTGAAAAAATTCCTTTTCTAGCTCCGCTGGGATTCAAACCCAGGTTTTAAAATTGCCGGTCTGATGCTCTTACCCACTAAGCTACGAAGGAGAACGAGAATCATTATTTCTTTCACAGCCTCTCGCAAGCGAACGACGACGTCATTCTCATTCTTACGAGAATTTTAAATTTCCCAATCTTATTGAGAAATTGGATTTTTACGTTATGATGTCGACTAGGGAAGTGAAATATTTTTTTGTCGATGGAATGATAGTTTTTGATCTACTAGTTAAAACCAAAATGTTTTTAATCTTTAGATGTAAAAAAATTCCGTAGCTTAGTGGGTGAGAGCACCAAACTCGTCTTCTGATGACCTGGGTTCGAAGCCCAGCAGAGCTACGAGTAGAAGGGAATTTTTTTTACAGCTAAAGATTAAAACCATTTTGGTTCTGAATAGTAAGTCAAAAACTATCATTCCATCGACAAGAAACTATTTCACTTCCCTAGTCGACAATATAACATCAAAATTCAACTTTTCATTGAAGTTTTCAGCTGATTTTCAAAAAGTATAAATTCCTAAAACGACACATTGCTTGTCTGACCTCTTGGAATTTCCTTTGCAAAAAAAAATTCGGGAAATCATGTATTTAAGTCATCATATTTTTAATAGTATGCCTGAAAAACTAATTTTAAAACTTATAATTCGCCTGTTAATGCATCAAAGCCTCTTACGAATATATTTTAATAATGTTGTTTTCATGTTTCAGATTTTAAGGGATCTCCGGCAGGGATTAAGGCAGCTAGGGCGAGACGGTCGTGGTCAGCTGCCGGGTGGTTAGTACATATATGTATATTTGTATTTGCCAGAGTATTCCGTTAACCTCAGTTTAGTTGTTTCCTGTACTCTCCGATGTTTGTGTGGCTCATCTTCCGACCATGTAAATCCTCCTACTACATCAAACAAACGAAACGATCCACTCCCAAATGACATCTCTCGGTGGTTTCCACTCCCAGAGGACTCGTATGCGTTATACCCGCCTCCTTTTTGCTAACCCTTTGCATAATCCTTACTCATTTTCTGCATGAACTCTACCTCTTAATAAGTTTCTCTCAGATCAGGGTGGCCACCACCGCGAAATGAACGGGATTTTTGTTCAATTTCCAGTAGAAAACCTTAAACTTATACTAGAAAATGCGCGAAAATCTGTAGAGATCATCGAAAAAGACATTCAAGAAAATAATAAAAAAATGTAATAACATTATATATAGGCTGCTCTACTCAAAGGTACCTTTTCGACGTCCCAGTCAAATCTTGTGACGCTATTCGTTTTTAATTGTTGAGAATTAGCATAGTGGTAATTTATCCCGTAAGTAATAACAGGAAAAATTTTGTGGGTTGATTTAGAACCAATCTATCCAGATTATTCCACTTTTCAAAAAAAAGGTAATAATCCAAACCAATGACACATTTCTAAAAAATTGCTAATATTCTCAAATTTGTAAACTATATTTAAGTAGAACAGATATCTTTTGGTAAATTGAGTTGACCATTAACACCTCAATCAAAAGAAATCTTAAATATTCATAGGCAACCCTGCAGAATGAAACAAATCCTTGCTTAATGTCTCTCTTTTTAACCAAATTCAAAAAGATTTCTCACATTTATTGATATTCGCATTGAAAGTTTCTTTGTAATATTTTTTTTGTTGAAGTCAAAACATATTTTCTTGTTAATATGAAATATATTTTTCGAGCAAAATCCGTGAAACTTGTGTTCTATCAATAATTCCTTCTGTAATGCATCCAATCTAAGTTTTTACTAATTGAATAAATTCTTAAATACCCCTATACCGGATTTTCAGTAACATCTATCATAAAATCACACTCCAACCATTTTTCATTAATTACACTGAAAACTATTTGAAGAAACACAGGAAAATAAGAATAGATAAAAAATTTCTTTATATAACTTCCTGCGTATAAACTCCAAAAAAATTGTAATCCAATGTTTCGCAAACACTTCACCATAACACTAATTGAACAAACATTTCAATCATTTTCAAACATTTTTTTAGGTTTTCTTGATTTTATTATTTTTTTTAAAGAAACATTAATCTACTTTTGTGATACAAATTGTTTATATTGGTTCTAAATAAACCCACAAAATTTGATCTTGGCACTATGATCCATTTCCTTCATTTCCCATGTTCTGTGTATATAAATCTTGTAATGATTTTTTCAGGTTCTTCCAATTTTACAATTAATTAAAATGCTAACCTGGTACTCGACATAAGATAAGGCTGCCAAAAGATTTTTCATACAATTTTTATTTTCACAACTAATTAAAATGTTAACCTGGTACTTATCAAAGAATGAGGTTGCAAGAAGGTTTAACGTACATTCAGGTAAAAGAAATTATTGTCCTTGTTGCCTACAAAAAATGATATTCTGAGGAAGATGCCATATGCACAATATCTTGTGCATTCTATTATTATGTACCATTGAGTACTTTATTTACATTTTTCTTTAATCTTATGATTTTTACATATGTTTTTGATTTAAAATATATTTACTATGCTTTCAGTCTACTATACATTCGTTTTTTCTAAGTATGCTGGTAATATAATTAAAATGTCATTCTGGTAATTATTATAAATATAATGATGTTGCCAGAAGGATGTACATAATTTGAGGAATAATAATCAAATACAATTAAGATTAAATTTTTATAATTGAATGTAAAAATATTTGATTATCTTATTATTATCTCATAGGACTAAATTTTTAATCTTGATATTAGGGGCTAAGAATTTCTGTGTAGTTTCTTGAAATCTATTAGCATTCTTTGAACAGCTGATTTTTACGAGGGTTCTCTAAAAAAATGGTAAAATGATCCTTTGTCTGAGAGTCTATATACATGGTCAGTCGTCGAGTGTCTCTAGTTTACTACACTTCGTTTTATTCTGAATTTTCTTCCCGGTAAAGAAATATTCTCAAAATTTTTTAAATTTATGTTAGAAAGTAGAGTAATGTTTCTTTTTTTAAAAAGAAAAATGAAATCAACAAAATTTTTCAAAAATGTTAAAGAATAATTGAAGTGTTTGTTCAATTAGTGTTGTGAAGTGTTTACAAAACATTGGATTACAATTTTTTGGATTGAATATGATTTCATGATCGATGTTACTGAAAGTCCGGTATAGCGGTATTTAAGAATTCATTCATAAGTAAAAACTTAGATTGAATGCATTACAGAAGGAATTATTGATAGAATGCAAGTTTGATGGGTTTCTTCCAAAAAAGATATTTCATATTAACAAGGATGTATATTTTGACTTAAACAAAAATGGAGAGCAAAGAAACTTTCGATGAGAATATCAGTACATTTAATTAATCTATTCGAATTCGGTTAAAAAAGGGCTGCCATGCACATATACACAATTTATATATGTTTCATTATTTACAACTGTAGTTATCCTATAAATTACCTCTCATGAGGAAGTCTAAATTGGCTTCGCAACATGTTGGTCCCCAGTAGTATAGAAAAGACGGAGAAAAGAAAGAGTGTGAGGTTGGTTTCGGATTACTTCCTTTTTTCTCCCTCTGTTTTTTTCTTGTTGTGTACATTTATTGTACATTCGTCTCTAATGAGCTTCAAATGGGTTATCTCCAAAGCCTCTTTTCCATGTCCCTAACATGACTTTTAGCACTCGCAGCGTTTTTTTAATAGGAATGCCCTTGCTTTTTAAATTTCTAAGCAGCATACTCTGAAACTGCAATACTTTAGCTAAAATTTTAGTTACTTAATAAGTTTCCAGCACAAACCCTTCTTAACAATAAGCGCATTAGAGCTTTGTCTTTAGGTTTTCCTCAAAATAGAATAATATTGCATTATCCTGTTTTAATATGCTTAAAAGTATGTAAATAAAGCTTTACCATCCATGAAATTATAGTTTAGACATCTATATTTATTTTCCACCCATATCATTTTCCATATGTGAAGAAATTTTTTGTAATGCATAATTGATATCGTTATTTTGTCGCGAGTGAAAATTCCGATTAGTCTCCGAAACCTCGTTTTCTAGAGAACAACAAAATAATTTTCAATACTAATAATACATCATAAAAAGAGTTTGCATATTAGAAGATGTTTGAAAGATGTGACAAGAAAAATTCGACTTAATCTTAATCGACTTAATCGACTTAAAAGTTCGACTTAATCGCGTAGTTTATAACATTAAAAAATGTATGCACTTGGTCATCTCCGAAGCCTCCGGTCATCTCCGAAGCCTTTTTTTTCTGCGACTCAAAGATTTTATTTTGTTTGCAGTTACAGTTTTGTTCAACCATTATATGGATAAATATTCTGTTTTAATCTAAGTAAGAGATTAAGTAAGAAAATCTTATTAATGAAATATGCACATTTGTATTAAATAAACGGCTTATATAAAAAAGTAAATAAACAATGCCCTTCATAAACATTCATCTTGGTATTACTCTATAGTGACAAAATTAGCAATTTTAAGAATATATTTTTTATCTCAATTAATTTCTTTGAACAAATTCTTCAGTATATCAGTTTGATGTAGGAAAAAATATATTGTTTTAAGATCGTTGCAATTTATCATTAGAATGGTATAAGTAACGAAAAATTGTCACAATTTGGAAACTTATAAACAACTTTTGAATTTATGAACAATTTTTTAACCTATTAAGTCCCATAGGCAGATTAGTTGACATAATAGAAAAATTGATGTCGGAATGAGAACATTTCATTCAAAGACGATTTTTCATGAAAATTAATTTTAAATTTCGATTTTTTAACCGATTTTCGTCTAAATAATTTATTTAAAAATGTCAGTTACGAAAAAAATAATAGCGCTATTCGATTCTACGCGAAAAACTACATTACAATCCATGTGTTAGACAATTTTCTTTTCTACCCTATTTATTATATACTATAATTAAATGCGTAATCGAGTATCGTACGATGTAATTGTTTATCTATACTACATAAGCAACAGTGTTAAGAAAAAAATTATCTAACACAAGGACTATATGTAATTTTTCTCATAGAATCGAAAGGTGCTATTAGTTTTTCCGGGACTCGCATTTCTAAAAAAATTGCTTAAGCAATCGAAATATTATATTCTCTTTCATGAAAATTCGTCTTTTAATGAAATGTTCTTCAATACCACGATTCGAGTCAATCCAATATTTTTTGAAATACTTTTCCGCCATATTTGATCTGCTATTTTTTTTTTTTTTTTTGAAATTTTGACTTTAGATTGTGAATCAGCGATCCAAAAAACAATGTATAGGCGTAATTAGAATTCATTTTTGTTTATTTAAACGGTTTTGCCGTCTTTTGGCCACGGAACCGGATATCCTGGCCCACCGCGAACTGATGTGGTGCAAAACTACCCCTAAAACATCAATATTTTTGAGAATTAATTTTGCGCAAATCACCTTTCACGTTTCGATTTTTACGTACCCTTAATTATTATAAAACATTTTCAATTTTTTGTGCAGAGTATCAAATAAAGAGTTATTTTTCCAAATTCTGAAATATGGTTTCCATACTCTTGAAAAAGTTATTCTGTTCCACTATTGAAGCATGCTAGAGGCTTTTTTTTGTTACGGATTAAATTAATAGAAAAAAGTTAGTTTTAATTTCAGCAGTACGTAATAAAACTTCCTTATTGGTGAAAATATCTGCGCAAATATTTTTCGCGTAAGAAAAGCTAATATATTGAATTTTAGTTACTGAAGTGAAGATCTTCAGAGTTAGGATTATTTCTTAAAGCAAAAGAGATTTTAATTTTAAATAAAAAATAGTTGAATTCAACCAGAAAGACGAATTTTCAACGAAATATTTAAATCGTCAACCAACACAGATTAATTGCCAACCAATCCGTTGAATTTTCAACCAAAAAATATGATTAAAAAGAATTCCTACCAAAAAAATTAAGTTTCCAACCAAAAAGACGAAATTTAGGAAGAGTTGAATTTTCAACTGAGAAAGATTCTTGATTCCAGAAAGAACAATAATTCCAACCAAACTGTTGAAATTTCGAACTGAATAGGCGAATTTTCCACAAAGAAGTCGAATTTTCAACCCGAAAATTTAATTTCCAACGAAATAGTTCAATTTTCTATGAAAATAATGAAGCTTTTCACAAAACGGTTGAACGTTTGACCAAAAAGACAAATTTTCAACAAAATAATCAAAAACCAAATAATAAGATTTTTAAGCAAAAAAAAAAAGAATTTTCAAACCGAAATAACGAAATTCAACTAAAATTTCAAATCTTTAACTAGAAAAATGAAATGTTAACTGTTGAAAATTCAAGACAAAAACGGCGCCTCGTTTTCGAAAAAATCGGCGTTTAAAAAAAAAAAATTATGAACTGAAATGTTTATTTACGAAATTCTAATGTAAAATTTTATCAGTATAACATTCTTCCACCAGAAAAGTCAAATTTTCTGTTGACATAATCAATCTTCAAATCAAAAAATATATTCTTAACCTTAATTTCCAACCAAACGGTTGAACTTTCAACCAAAACAGATGAAATTTGACAATAAATTTGGATTTTCAACCAAAGAAAATTGTTCAGGCAAGAAAGAAATACAGTTTCAACCGAATTGTTGAACTTTTAAGCCAAAAAGACGATTTTTTAAAAAAGTAGTAGAAATTTCAACCCGAAAATATGAATTTTGAACAAAAAAGTTAATTCCGAACCAAATAGTTCAATTTTTTACCAAAATAGTTCAATTTTCAACACAAAAGACCAATTTTCAACAAAACAGTTGAGCTTTTAACCCATAAGACGAATTTTATACCAAAAAGGGTGGCTTTTCAACAACATTTTTAAATTTTCAACAAAATAAATAAATTCTCAACCAAGTAATAATATTTTTAACCAAAGGGATGAATTTTCAAACAAAAAACATGAAATTCAATTTATGGATGGAAATGTTTATTTATTAATTTCTCATCTAAAAGAAAGTGAATATAACACTTTTAACTCTTGTTCTTGATATAAAGTTAGCTTTTTCCTTGAATTTCTATTGTTGAAATTTCAACTATCGAAATTAAAGGAAATCCAAAATTGTATTTTAAACAGTTGAATTTTCGATTTTTGAAAAGCTAAGAAAAATTAGAATTGAATTTTCAAACATTTCAGTTTGAAATATTCTTCTATTTTCAACAGTTGGAAGTACAACTGTTAAAAAATGTACTATTGAAAATTTAATTGTAGAAAATCCAAGTTTCAATTTGCTTTTCTTTTCAGCAATTGAATTTTGTGTTAAAAACAAGTGTTGTAAATGTTATATTCACGTAATTTCACATGAGAATTTTTAAATTTTAAATTTTTAAATGAGAATTTAAATTTTGTCAAAAGACAAAAGTCGGACAGCCGAATCAGTAGTAGTAATAATTTAAAGAATGTAGCGCGTTGTTCTCGGTGGCATAAATGGCCACGTTTACCCCGCATGAAAATCGAAATTGAACTGAAAAGAGAAAGCCGGACATCGACCGAGCGAGCCACCGAACAAATATCACTACCGCTTGACACCAGCGGTTGAGAAGGCTCGAGCGACAGACCCTAATAAAAGTGACCGCTCGGAACAATAGCGTCAGACACAAACTTCAAATAACCACAAAAATTTTTAAGAATAGTAAACATTTCCCAATTAGAAAAGTAATTCAAAATTATAAGTAATTAACTTTGGGAAATATATACTTATCACTGGTCGAAAACACAAACATGTTTTGGACTCCTGAGGCGCCTTTTCACAGGTGGTTATAGAATTAGTGTCGAATATTTCAAAGAAAATACCATTTTGTTAATATTAAGTGATATAGAGACCTGAAGTATTAGCTTCCACAGTGCGAAGCTACAGAGTTCTGAATTTTTCTCGCATATTAGTTATGATCCTGATTGAATTTTCCTGATGGTGTGCATACATTCAAACCACGCGGGGTCAAATTTCATGATCCGACATCCGATCAGCGCTATTTCAGATCGATTTTATTTCGAAACCAATGGAACAGTTTCAGTTTCGAGAAAATTAAAAGCAAATTTCAAAAAATCCAATGTTCCAAGTGTGCTCGAATGGGTGCGAGTTTGCATTGGTAATTCGACACGTGTGACTGCATTTTTCCAAATTAAAAATTCCAATTTTTGACGCAAATTCATTGAGTCTGACATATATTGGCCGTTTCTACTTGAATACTGTTGAAATGAGACATTTTTTCATTTGATTCTGTTTCGAAATACCTAATTGCCCAGGTACAGATAAAAATAACCAAGGCAAGTATTTGTTTAGCAGCACAAATTTTTTCATGTAAATTGAAAAGCACTTGGGAAAAACTTGAAATAAAACATTAACATTTTTTTAATTTGATAACAGTCGAAGAAAAAATGTGCAATATTTTACTGTAAATAAAGTTATTTAATTATAAAGTTATGTATCGACATTTCTGTTGTTATTTCAATTCAGGTATATTTTTTTATCATTAAATTTATTACCCAAAAACGGGATAGTTCTGATGACTGGATATTAGCGTGGTCTTGAAATGCATTGGATTTTTTCTCGAATTTTCATGCTTATTTCCACCCAGTTTGTTCGAATTTACAAAAAATTAACGCTAATTTTGCTTTTTTTTCTGAAAAAATGATATCTTGAGATTCCGCAAGCCCCATGAAATTAACCACGTATTTCCCATTACAAAAAAAACGTTTTCGTTAATTTTATTCAGAATCGTCCAGAGTAGGTGTATCGTGTTTGACCCTCAACATTTCTCTTCACAATTAGTTATAAAATACGAATCAAACATTTATTTTTGAACTTCACCTGTATAAGTCTGTTTTTCAGGGTTCTAAAAACCCCCATAGGTGAGAAAATGGGTTTTGCGAGTTTTTGGCGCTAATTATAACTTATTTCATGCATTTCATCGTTTTTTGGCCTTGATCATACGATGACTCTTAATTTTTACACTTCTTTCAGAGGAGTTCTGATCAGCAGATATCTGTTGTATCGACACTCATAATAAAGAAATGAGGCACTTTACGTACATTTTCAAATTTATTATATCACCACAGGAACGCATGAAATAAATATAACGGCATAAAATAGAACAATTTTGCTTATTATTATTTTCTTTCGGTTTCTTTGATTACAGGTGATTTTTAATACATAAAATATTACTTTATACGAATAATACGATGTTGAAATAAATTGTTTAAACGATTTATTATTATTTATAACAATATTCTATAAGAATAATGCTAGAAAGTGGCAGTTTTTCTGAATTTGCCACTTTTTGTCCGCTTTTCAATTATAGTAAGGTAATAATTAATTCAAGTTGAGGAACATAATTGTTTCAACAATTTATTATCTTTTTGATTTATGTTCTCTTTGACTAATGCTAGAAAGCATTATTCTAAGAGGGTATGATTGTAACTAATAATAAATTGCTTAAACAATTACTCTTCTTAACTTTAGTCGATTCTTGCTTCGCTCTAACAAAAAAGTAGACAAACTTGGAGAAAACCGCGACTTTCTTACTCTATTCTTAGAAAAAATTGCTATGAACAATAACAAATTGTTTAAAAAATGTATTTAAACATCTAGTCATCAGTAAAAAGTAATATTTCCTGTATTGGAAACAATTTCTCCTAAAAGAAACCGCAAAAAACATTATTAGTGCTAAAAACTCGCAAAACACATATTTTCACTTATTCGGGTTTTTTGGGGACCTATAAAACAGATTTTTGGTGGTGAAAATTGAAAAGTATTTTTTGATTCTTATTCTGTGGCCACTTGTGAAGAGAAGTTTGAGGGTCAACTCGATACACCTAATATTGACGATTCTGAATTTTACGAAAACGTCTTTTTTCTCATAGTAAATACGTATCAAACTTCACGGGGCTCACGTAACCTTTTGATATCGTTTTTTTTTCGGAGAAAAAATACGCATTTATTTTTTGTGGATGCGAACAAATTTGGGAGGATGGGGGGATAACCATGATAATTCGAGAAAAAGAAATTTGGACCACTCTCATGGATATACATGAGTAGATATTACGTACGTTTGGAATGCTTCGCTTCATTTAAAGTTCAATTTCAGAGTGGCATAATTTTGTAGTCCCATTTGTAATTTTGTAGTAAAAGTGGTTTTTACGTAATATTTCTTAAACTTTTTTGTGAATTAAAAAAATTCAATCAAATTAATCAAATCAATTTAATCAAATTTAATCAATTTAATTTAATGAAGAAATTTTTTTTGTACGAAAAGTTATCTTGTTTTAGATAAAGTTGAACACATTTTCGCACAGAAAAAAAATTCATTTGAACATTTCCTGTTTATGTCTTGGAGTTTTGTCAAGAAAGTAAGTTTTCCTATGTCCTAAGAACTCTGAAAACTGTTTACAAATATATAACAAAACTTATCCTATTTTTCTAGACAATTTCTAATGTTATCGAGGAACTCTTTCTAATGAGTGATCGAATTTTCTCTTTTGATGGAGAACAACGCGTCCAGACTGCTGCCTTTACTTTGGTGTTACTTCCAGTATTGGTTTTATAACTATATATAAGAAAATAAGTCACTGCGAACATTTCATGACCTCGGGAAGACTTGTAACATTTGCGGTAACTTAGTTTCTTATACAAAGTTACAATCCAATAACAGCAGTGACGCCGAAGTAAAGAAGTAAGAAAGTCTTCGATACCATTGGAAATTGTCTAGAAAAGTAGAAAATTTTTAAGGCCTATAAATTAATTGGTTTTATACCAACTCTCGATTTAATTCGCCTTCACATACCACCTTCTTAGTATTTCCGCCGGCTCGCATGTGTTGATGAGGGGGTCCGAGGGTCCGAGAGAGAGGCGCGTAAACTCAGCTGAGTTCGGCAGTTCCATAGCCACAAAGCGGGCATTTCGAACACTCGCGTGCATATTTCGCATTTATTTTGAAATACACGCGAAAAATTCTCTTGTATTAATTAGACTTCATTATTAAAAAACTTTCATCCTTTATGATGACAAAAATCTTCATTCGGCCTTGACTGTTTACATCGTAGAAATTCTTGGAAGAGCCTCACGGTCATAGCAGGCCATACTAGAGACTGGAGTTAATCGGAGAGTTGAGTGTACTTGAAAGAATTTATTAAAGTCTTTGTATGTCAAAAAATTTATTAAATAATCTTCATAAATTTCTGAACCGGTATTAAATTCCTGAATAGTTGATATAGTACTTATACAGGAGTACTTTTCACAAAATCTCAACATTTTATTGACATTTTTTAGAAATAATAAATTAAGTAGTATAAAAAATGTTCTGGTAATGTGATTCACTCCAATAACAAATTTTTAATAGCAAACCGTAATTTCTACAAATTGAATTATAAATTATTCTAGTACAATAATTTTTCCTTCAACTGAAAAATGAGAAATTTTAACTTTCTCTGCAAGAAGCAATGACCGTGAGCAATATAAGTTTGAACAATTCTTAATTCTCAGAACTTGGCAAAAATTGCTCTTATTGTTTTTGTCATATACTAGAAAATATGCCCAGCTCTTAAAAATCTTGTAAGATATCAATATTTTCAGTTTTTCTAGGACAAAATCTCATTTTTATATACTTCAAACAACTAAAACAATTTTTTAAAAGCTTTGAAACTGTTGTAAAAGTTTATTGAGCTCATAGAAACTTTCTTGGACTTAAAATTCACCTACAAAAAATTCAGAAGATTTTCACAATTAAAATGGCCATACCCTGAATCAAATAAAGACTTAAAAATTCGCGAATCTCAGGATTTCGCATAAATTGTTAATATTAATATTTTTTCATCTACACAGAATGCCCGATCCTCGAAAATCTTGCAAGATTTGAATATTATCAGTTTTGGTAGGACAAAATATCAGTTTTATAAAGCTCAAGTAACTTAAATAATTTTGAACAGCATAGCATACTACCCTAAATTATTTAGAACATGTGGAAACTTTATCGCACTCAAAATCTACTTTAAAAAAATAAGATTTTAGCCATTAAAATGGTCAGACCCTCAATTATTATTTCAAATTGGGCATATTATATAGTACGGAAAAACATTAATATGAAGGATTTGTGCAAAACTCTAGAATTACAAATTTTTTAAACTTTTTTTTGCTCCGCGAAACCTCAGTATATTGATCGATCTATTGCGAATTTTACACGGGTTATTAGGGACTAAAAATGAAACTTTTCATTGCCAGGCTCTTTCCAATTTTCAATCTTTTGCGACCCACCATAGCGAGCAGTGAGACAAATAAACACTTCGTGAAATCAATGAAGTCTCTTAAATTTAATAAAATCTCCTGAAGTGAGTGAATTCTCAGCAAATTTTCTGAAACCTTTTAAAATTTTCAGAAGTCACTGAAGTCTCTTGAAGTATCAGGAGTCACTTGAAATCATCTGAATTCATTTGACGTCATTTGAATTATCTTGAAATCTCCCGAAAATTGTGAAGTCATTTGAATTCACATGAAGTCAAATGAATTCAAATGAATTCACATGAAGCCACTTGAATTCAAATGAATTCACATGAAGTCACTTGAAATCAGTTGAATTTATTCAAAGTCATTTAAAATCTGAAATGTCAGAAGAAGGCATACACCCGGTTGTTCGAGTTCTCGACCCCTCGACAAGTAAACTGAAAACAAAAAATTGATAAAAAGTTGTAAACTAACACGGAACTGACATTTAAGTTTAATAAAACAAGTGAATCGCGAGGTACCGAAAGGAAACTACTTCAAAATGTTGATTTTGAGATAATCAGTTGAAACAGTGTAGTTAATTATAGATAATAATATATGCAAATTCTATGTTTTTAGCTCGTAGAGGGGACAACAGACTTTAATTTGAAGTGGTCTAGGATGACATTTTTACATTGGTTTCTTAGCAATACTCAAATAAGGTACATGAAGTAAACCCCCTTTTGCACTTAATAGCAATAAAATATTAAGAAAACACGTTATATAAATACAAAATTCGTTTATTACATTAAGGAGTGGCATTTTTGTTTTTTATAAATATTCTAATAATTTTAATAATCATAATAAACAGAATGTAATCAAATTTATTCGATAAAGTATTGTGTGATTTTCTGTGTCATCAATAAAAGGGCGCGTAATGATTTCCCCAGGACTGTTGCTATCACATTCAAATTGAAGAAGATTAGAAATTTTAAAATCTTGCTTCTGACATTTTTGAAATCCATTTCCAGCCGTTTCTTTGCTAATAGCATTTTTTTATACAAACATTTCCACCAATTTTCATAATCTACTATATCTGAACCTTTAACCTCTGTAACTTCGAATTTCTCTGCAGCTCTTTTTGCGATCACAATAAAATCTTGTGGAACATACACACGATCATGTTTTTTTCTCTTGTATGTAAGCGCTTTGTATCTACTAAGGCCATTAGAAAGCGAACAACTGTGTGATTTTTAT
>JAUMHM010000050.1:5833524-5850799 GCA_032362435.1 Melikaiella ostensackeni
CTGTGTGGATCTGATTGGGATCAGAAATTACCTAATGAACTTGAAACACATTGGCGTAATTATTGTTCTGAGCTAGTCACACTTCAAAATCTTTCTATTCCGCGTTGGATACACATTCATCTAACCCAATGTGAATATCAGATTCATGGATTTTCAGATGCATCGCGGTTGGCTTACGCAGCTTCCGTTTATCTGAGTGTTGTGTATCCCGATAGAACGTGTGTCACTTTGATGATGGGAAAATCAAAAGTCGCACCGTTAAAGTCCATTTCTATACCAAAATTGGAATTATGTGCTGCCGTACTCCTCGCAAAGTTAATCCAATATATTCTCGAAGCTTTAAAATGGGATTCAATACCAATCTATGCCTGGTCAGATTCTTTAGATATACTCGGGTGTTTGCAAAAAACTCCTTCCCGATGGCCTACTTTTATCGCCAATCGTGTGAGTGAAATTATCACTCGCACCCCTAATGTTTCATGGCGCCACGTCCCACCTCTAGATAATCCCGCAGATTGTGGATCAAGAGGAGTATCACCTTCAGAATTACCAACACACCCTCTCTGGTGGACAGGCCCTATATTAAACTATGTCCTGAAAAGGAGATTTCCGAGCAACCCGTTGCTAACCTGGACATGGTTGCGCACTTAATAACTAAACCTTCTTCAGATTTGAATCTCTTTGAAAAATACTCAAGTTGGCCTAAATTGTTACAGGTTACAATAAACGTTTATAGATCTTCCTACATCCTTCAGTTCAAACTGAAATCTACAGTGGCTGAAAATAAGAATCCTAAAAGATTTAGTAAAGATCTTATGAAAAAGTATGCACTACTTGAAGAAAAAGAAGCCGATTGTTATGAGAAATCTAAGTTTCATTGGCTTCGCATAGTTCAAGTTGCGGCGTAGTCTGATGAGTACAAAAAGTTATAAAATAAAACGGGAAATTTCATGGTCAAGTCCATTTAGAAAATTAACTCCATTTTTTGATAATAATGGTCTTATAAGACTTGGTGGTCGCCTACAATTTTCCCCGCTATCTTATGAGTAAAAACACTCTGTTATCCTCGCGAATCATCCAATTGTATTGCTCATTGTTCAAAATGCTCATCTACGTACTTTACATGGTGGAGCTCAATTAGTGACTCGAGTACTCAGACGAGAATTTTGGATAATTAAGTCGAGGTACCTGATTCGAAAATGTATTCGTAATCGTGTTTCTTGTGCTAGAAACGGAGCTGTAATTTCGATTCAATTAATGGGAAGTTTATATTCCCCTAGAGTAGAGCCATCGCGACCATTTACTCATTGTGGTGTTGACTATGTCGGGCTAGTTGACGTTCTTAGATTTAGAGGCAGAGGAAGTAGGTCCTGCAAGGCCCATATCAGCAAATTTGTCTGCTTAGCAACTCGCGCGATGCATCTTGAGCATGTGTCTGATTATACATCTGATGCATTTACTGCAACATTGAAACGTCTTATCGGTCGACACGGACTTCC
Organism: Melikaiella ostensackeni; assembly: GCA_032362435.1. Lineage (NCBI taxonomy): Eukaryota > Metazoa > Arthropoda > Insecta > Hymenoptera > Cynipidae > Melikaiella > Melikaiella ostensackeni. The sequence goes on from JAUMHM010000050.1 coordinate 5,835,024, forward strand.
TAAAACTATTTATAGTGATAATGGTACTGAATTTCAGGGAGCTGATCGAGAATTGCATGAAACCCTCAAAATTGTAACTGGAAATTCAAATGTATGCAATTATTTTGCAGCAAACGGTCTTGTCTGGAAAATGATCCTCCCCGGGGCCCCTCACTACGGAGGCCTCTGGAAAGCTGGGGTCAAAAGTATGAAGCATCATCTCAAACGTTCAATTGGTGATAAAAAAGCTAACTTTCGAAGAACTCACTACGCCTTTATGTCAGATAGAAGCTTGTTTGAATTCACGACCAATAAATGTTGAATCTGATTCTAACCTTGAAAATTTCGTGCCGTTGACCCCAGGTCACTTTCTAACAGGAGGTCCTATTTCATCCCTACCAGAACCTTCATACCTTGATGTAAAAGATGGTCGTTTAAAGTTATGGCAAACCGTACAGAAAAGGGTTCAGCAGTTCTGGAAAGTTAGGTCTACAGATTATTTAAATACGTTGTAGCAGCGGTCCAAGTGGGATCAAGCACATCCTAACATAAAACCTAATGCATTGGTTATCATTCGTGAGAAGCTTCTCCCTCCTACAAAATGGGATATGGTTCGTGTCGTGCGGTGTCACCCGGGCCCTGGCGGCAGAGTCCGTGTAGTAACTGTTAGAACTGCAACCTCTGAACTAGACCGTCCGATTACACAGGTGTTTCGATTGCCAGTATACACTCAAACCCCGATATTACGCAATCTCCGAACGTGAGTTCGGGCCTGAGTACACGCGCACTGCGCCTTTATCTATACGCTGCTGGTCCTTCACGCTTGGTTGAACACCGTCTCTCGCCCCGCGAGCTGAGAAACTGCGGGGGCCAGCAGTCGACCAGCAGTTCTTGAGAAGCGTAAACCGGATGGGCTTATATGGGGGCTCGAGTGTATTACAGAAAATTCAAGACCTTAGGAGGGAAAATTGGTCAATTAGAACCAAAAATATTATGTTTCCAAAAAAGGGGTACTAAAAATTTCAAAGTCCCATATGTTCGCCATTTTTTGGAATTTTCCAAAAATATTTAATGTGGTTTTTCTTCGCTGCTGAAAGACTGATAACACCGAGTTACACGCAAATCCCGTTTAAGCACAAAAAGTCTTGTGATCACTTGTCATTGACTCCACCTAATCCTGCACAAAATATCTGGGTACAGGCTTGTGAGCAAAACAGTAAATTTTATTGAATAATCAAAATTTCTCACAGAATTAAAAAATTTAAATTGTTTATGTAAAAGGCACGTTCGAATCCATTTTAAAACAGGCAGACAGTACAACTTCAAGTCACAGAATCATTCGTCTCTGCAATATGTTGTTTCAACAACTTTTTAACAACTGTTGTTGTTTTAACAACTTTTAATAACTTTTTACCTAATTGAGATATTCCAGTTTTCTTTCCTGGCTCGCATGAGGCTAATTATCACCTTTCGACATCCGCTGGAAAATTTACTATATTAAAAATTAACAAAATAGCTGTGAGTTTTCTGAAAACATTAAAAGTCGATTTTGTCAAAAACCCCACCTCTTTATTTTTTTACCATTTCTGTTAAATTTTTACTTCTGTAAGGAAGACATTTTGTAGTTTTGTTTGGACCAAACAATTTTTTTGGCCACAGGAATTTTTTTTCGAAAAATTCAATTTTCGCATTTCTCTTACGAATAACGACCGGTTAAACAAAATGATAAAAAAATAGCCTGGCTCATTTTAAATAGTTCTACGAAAAATATTTGTTATTCTTTTATGATATCTCCCATCATTCGCGAGAAAAATTGAAAAATTCCATTTTTTTCGAAGAATTTTTATTTTCACATTTCTCTTACAAACAACGACCGCTTCAACAAAATTCTACGAAAAAACTGTGCTCATTCTGAATAGTTGTACAAAAAATATTTCTTGTTCTTTTATGATATCTTGCATCATTCGCGAGAAAAATTGAAAAATTCAATTTTTCGGAAAGAAAATTCCCGTGGACACAAAAATGATTTGGACTGCATAAAACTTACAGAATGTATTCTTCAAATAAGCACAAATTTCAAAAAAAAGTATTTGATGAATTGAAGAAAGTGGGGTTTTCTATTAAATTTGACTTTATCTTCATGGCAGAATTTTGAAAACATGAAAGATGATTTAATGGGAGAACATTTTTTTTATTCATTGAATATTTTTTAAATTCTTACTAATATGTATAAAGAAGACTTTCTTCAAGTTTCATGCAGACTAAATCATTTTTGTGACCACGAGAATTTTTTACCGAAAAATTCATTCTTCGAATTTTTCCCGCGTAAGGTGCAAGACATATAAAAGAGTAAGAAGTATTTTCTGTGAAACTTTGTAAAATTAGCATACTTTTTTTTACAATTTTGTTGAATCTGTCGTTGTTCGTAAGAAAAATGTGAAAATTAAACTTTTCTAAATATATTTCTCTTGACCAGAAAAATAGTTTAGTCTGCATAAAACTCAAATGATATTTTTTGCATTCGAGTGGGGTTTTCGAGAAAATTGACTTACAATATTTTTAGAAAATTCGCAGTAATTTTCCAATTTTTAATACATTGTTAATTTTTGAGTAGACTTCGAGAGACTACAATTAGCCTCACAAGAGCCCGGACAGGAAACTTAAATATCTGAATTAAGTCAAAAGTTATGAAGATTTAAAGGAAAAAATAGACTCTTTTTAAAAAACAACTCTGAAATTTTAAACACTCTTTTTTAATCATAGATAATATTCATAACGCCCTCAAACTGACAAAACAATTTAAAAGAGTGTACGTTTTAATACTCTCAAGTAATGAATTTTGAAATATTTTAGGCGATATACTCAAAACTCCGTTCTAGTCTCAGAGATGTTCTTAAGATTTTTATACTGGTTTTAAAATTGATACAAAAAATGATTAAAGTTTAAAATTAAACAGACACCAACAGAACAAAATTTCAATCTATTTTGACGGACGTTGTAAAGGTTCGAATTCCACATTAAGCTATGTAAACATTACCAAAATAAAACCATTCACAAACTTCTATGCAAAGATACTAAAATTCACTTCCGAATTTTATTTTTCTCTTATTTAAGTTTGCAGTGTTCTCAATTTATTCTGTATCTATTTCTCTTTATATCTACTTCACTCAAACTAAATTCGTAACTTTTTAATCTTATTTCAGCTGCTTGGTCTTCAATATACTCTTTATCTATTTTATGATTTTTCAATTTTAAACTACATGTTCTATTTTCGATGAAACTCCTTGAAGTTCTATGAACCTTTATTTTCTCCAGCATTCTCACGAAATCTGATGAATGATTCCTCATGAGATCATGATCCCTGCCTGCGTTCTTATAATTCCCCATCGTATACTAGTCCTCTTCACCCTTATATCTTATAACTTTATCCTTTAAATTTCAGCTTTGGAATTATACGCTACACTTGCTATTTCACAGTGATTACCTTTTCACTTTTCCCACTCCTGTCTTTATTCGTATGATCCTTATTAAGATTGCTCTTACAAGGCTAAGTTTTCCAAACATTATATACCAGCGGTCCTCCAATCAGAAAAAGGGATCTAAGAATCATTTTTACTTCACCTTAAATATTCGAAAATGTTAACTTTTCTGTATAATTCCGTATGAAAAATAGAGTGGGCCCACGTAAAGGACCCTCATGGATTGCCCTCAGGCCATGAGGGGCCCATGAGGGCAATCCAGGCGTGGCCCCTCATTACGGGGCCCAAAAAATGTGTGCTTTTGATTTTTGAAAACGCTACTCCCTAAGCTTCTTTCATTCAGTGAAAAATACTGTCACTGGTTTCTTTTATAATTAAAGAATTCTTTTTAGGTTCCACTAGGCTGTTATATGTCTGAAAATGAATGGTTTTAGTTCAAAATTTTTTAAATGTACAAATTTAAGATAAAAAAATCCTTTCACCCTTGAAAAAATATTTGTTATTCATCAATGAATGAGCCTCAAATTTTATGAAACAAAAAGAGATTTGAAGATATTATCGAGCTTAGATTATGAAAATTGGTCATTTCATTACAATTAATGTTCTGAAATGGCCACTCAACATTTGTTTCCTGGAATAATATGTACAAAATTTCTTCTGCAATATAAATAGAATATTCTGCATGATGATTGAACTGAAAATATTTACACCGGGTGGGATAAAAAAATCTTCACTTTCGAAATACACAAAAATACACATTTTTTATAGTTTAAAGATTCGTGTAGTGCTCTAAAATGTATTTTCACCTATCATTTCATCAACTCTTATTTTCAGCAATTAAAAATTCAATGAAATCGATAAGCAAATCGATGAGCAAAACTAATGAAAACGCAGAATTGCACCAAAATCAACCCTAATTAACTAGCTCACATCTTTTGCAGGCAAATAATAAATAAAAATACATTATAAAGTACTATATGAATTTTTAGTCTATAAAATATAAAAAATTTGTATTTTTTGTAGATTTCGAAATTCAAGATTTTTTCATGTTTCCCGGTATAACTATTTTAAATTTATCTCTTCTGAGGAATATTCTTTTCATATTGTAGAAGAAATCGTGTGCCTATTATCCGAGACAAAAAATGTTTTGGGGCCATTTCAGACCATTAATTGTAATGTAATTTCCATGTTTCGCATTCCAGGCCCAATAATATCTTCAAGATTTTGTTGTTTCTTTCATGAAATTCAGGGCTTATTCTTCAATAAAGAAAGAATAGTTTCTTGTGTTGGAAGAATTTTTTATCTTCGAATTTGTATTTTTGTAAAATTTAAAACTAAGAAAATTCATTTTCAGGCCTGAAACGGCCTAGCGGAACCTCTGAAATTTTCTTTTAAATAAAAGAAAATTTATAGAAGTATTTTTTCACCAAGAGAAAAAAATCTAGGGGGTAACGTCCGAACAAATTGAAAAACACACATTTTTTCAGACACCCTACCCCTCATAGAATCGACATGTTAATCCATATAGATCGAACAAGGGGCTTTCTTCATGGTTAACCTCAAAGGGCCCTAGTGTGCCCCTCGCAGTTGCCCCGACGGTGAATTTTTAATTTTTTTAACATACCTTCAATAATTGTCTCCTCATCACTTTTGAGCATATTTTAATAAATATATATGTATTGTTGATATGTATAAAAGATTTAACAAAAATAAAAATGTTAGCACCTCGACCGGAACTTAAACTTATGACCTGCGTCTTATCAGACTTCCGTTTTTCCTTATGACCAACTTACTACAATGTATATCACGGCTAGCCTCGATTAAGTTCAACCCAAATCGCTTGCACAGACAGTTTCTTTTCTGTACGTGTTTCAAGGATGTCTTTCGATTAATATAAGCCAAAAAAGAAAAAAAATGTACTACATGTTCTTAGAAAAATGATTTTTTTCATTTTTAACTATTAAAAATCTCATCTTTCTCGAAAACGACGCAAAATATGAATAGCAGTGCATACATCAAAATTGTTTCCCTTCCTCAAATGGATAAAGTTATACATTCACCAGATATTTATTTTGTGTATTTTGACAATTTAAAAAAAAAATGTATAAATCGACTAAATAGAATTTAATTTAAAGAATTGGAACATTTTATTTTCATAAACGTTTTTTTAGTTCTGTAATAATGTGAAGAACATGTTCCATGAGATTATTAAGGTTCCTAAGCTGCAAAGTAAAGAAAAATCAGTTTTTATTTCTAAAATTGAAGAAGCATCATTTTTATGGATTAAAAATGTGATTTTTCTCGAACGACGCAAAATATGAATACTAGTCCATCATTGAAATTTATTTCACTTCTTGGGATCTACAAAATTATAACCTTACCAGATGTGTATCTTGTATACAGGTATCTTAACACATTTTTCCAAAAAATAGGAAAAATCAACTAAAAATGCATTTAGTTTAACGAATTTCAGCACTTTATTTTTGACAACACTTATTTCTAGTTCAGCAGCAATGATAAACTAAATACATTTTTAGTCGGTTTTCATCGATTTTTTTTATTTTTTTGGAAAAATTTGTGAAAATACACTGGATAAACATCTGGTCAGGGTATAATTTTATAGATTCTAGAAAGTGGAACAATTTGGAACTATGAATTGCTATTCATACTTTGCGCCGTTTTCGAGAAAAATGAGATTTTTAATAGTTAAAAATGGTGTTATTTCAATCTTAGAGATAAACCCCATTTTATTTTCACTCTGAAGCTCAAGAATCTTAATAGTTTTATGGAAAATACTCTTTAAATTGTTTCTGAACTAAAAACAAACGTTTTTAAGAATAAAATATTAAAATTCGTTGAATTAAATGCAGTTTTAGCCGGTTTTTATCGATTTTTTCTATTTTTGTTGGAAAAATTTATCATAATACATAAGATAAACATCTGGTAAAAGTGTAATATTATCGGTTTCAGCGAGGGGTAGAACTTTGAAGTATGAACTGCTAATTATACGTATTTTCCGTCATTTTCGTGAAAAATGAGGTTTTTAATCGTTAAAAATGAGAAAAATCGGTTTTCTCAAAAACGCGTAGTACGATTTTTTTCTTTCTTGGCTTAAAATAACCGGGAGGCATCCCCGAAACATGTACGAAAGATAAACTGGATGTGCAAGCACCTTTGGTTTCTTCTTAATCAAGGCTGTCCGTGATATAACTTTTTTTCAGCCAGATACTCCGCACGCCCATCAACATTTGTTGAAATTGTTCTCATTTTTGAAAACTGCAAATTTGAATAAGATATTTTTACTATTTGACACAAAAGACAATTTATTACAACAAATTGTTTGATTTTCGTAAACTCAGGCATGAGGGCAATAAGCAAGGCCCTCTGGGGATGCCCTCGTAGAATGTCTGAGATTTTGAAGTTCAACTTCCAAAGTAAAACATCAAATTTTTAACAGAATTTGTTTTTTTTCAAGTCTGAACTAATCAAACATCAAAACTTGTAGTGTCAAAAAAATATTAACCCTTTGGACTTGAAAATTTTAACCGATCGTTTATGAGAGCAAATAATCAGGGCCCCCTGCTGGGCCCTCGTGGGTTTTCCTCTACAGATTATCCACATGGACCCCTGACGGAGGCCAACATTCCACAGAGGGCTAAACTGTGCTCTTTTTTCACACAAGATGGTATTTCAATTTTCATTTATGCATATTTTTTGCAACCTAATCTGTACACATTTTTTTCAGATGATACTTACATGTACGACGACGATGCGAGGTGTGGGGTCGCAGGTGGTTTAGGACCTGGACCAGGTGGTCAGCACTGGTACGACGAGCCGCCTTACGAATCCGATCCCGAAGATTTCCTCATGGGAGCAAGTGGCGGACCAATTCCGACGACGACATATCAGAACGGAAAGTAAGGATCAAAGTAATATTTCCGTGAAATAAAACTCCTTAGAAATAGAACTTCTCGATACGAGCAGTAGAAAGTAAATTTATTATTTTTAAATAAAACATTCAACTTTGGACAATTTATTCCTAACAGTTCTTCCCGCTTAATAAAATAAATTTTTAAAAAATTTGTTCTAAATTTTTCCCAAATATTGACATGTATTGAATTTTTTAAAAATTGGTTTTCTCTATTAAATGAATTCTTAAACTTTTTTAAATAATTCATTAAGTACTGGTGGAGTCCATGTCAAGTGATCACAAGAATTTTCGTGTTGGAATGGGATTTGGCTGTAAAACGGTGTATTCAGTCCTTTGGAAGTGAAGAAAACCCCCAGCAAATATTTATGGAAAATTGGACAATAATGGCGGAGGTATGAGACTTGGAAATTTCTGGTTCATTTTTTTCTGAAAATTCCATATCGTTCGACTTCAAGACGGCAATGTCTGGCTGCGTCTCAAAAATGAGACGAGACATCAGATAAAGTCTCGTTTTTATGGTCTCAGCAGGGTTATTTCAAGTTGATGTCAGCTTGTCTCAAAACGAACTTTTTCAGACTCAGAAATGAGGTAGTCGACAGATGCAAAGAATTAAAAATGATGAGAAAAAAATTTGCCAATTTTAAAATTAGTTGTTTTTGAGTTACCAATTCAGAATCTGTGGGTCTTAATGACTATAGCCGTAAAAATTCGTTTCAAAAAGATTGAAATTGTAATTTTCGACAAGGATCTTCTAAACCGTAAGAACCCGAGTGGAAATGCTTCGATTTAATTTCGACTCGATTTAGTCTTCAGTTCAACTTAAGACGGCGATGTCTGGCCGCGATTTGAAAATGAGACGAGACATCAAAAAAAGTATCACTTTTATGATCTCAGCATGGTTATTTCGAGTCGGCGTAAAGTTGTCTCAAGAAAAACCGTTCTAGACTCAGAAATGAGATAGTTGACAGATGCAAAGGATTAACATTAATGAAAAGTAATTGTCCAATTTTGAAGTTAGTTGTTTTTAGGTTAACAATTTAGAACCTGTGGATCTTAACGACTAAAGCCGTAAAATATTTGCTTCGAACAGATTAAAATTGTAATTTTCTATAATGATCTCCTAAACCGTAAGAAATACGTAAAAACGGACGACGTTTTCGGTATCTTCGTCAAACAAGTATGATACAAATGAAAATGTGTAAATGAAATGATTCTATATATATATAGCATGAAAAGATAGAACATTGTTAAACCATAAACCTGCCCTGGTCTATACGTACTCGTAGGTCTATAGGCCACCGTTTCACTGCCTCAAGGCGTAAAAATTCTATATTTTAATCAATCTTCTTCATATCATCATTAAATAAGACATTGTAGACATTAAAGACATTACTCAAGACATTAAATAAAGTCTGTCTTCGTCTCAAAAGTGAGACGTCGAAAAATGTCTTCACTTCGTCTCCAATATGTCTTGATTGGGGGCATTTTAATTATATGACTTCTTGGAACTCATTTTTTAAAGCATTTTTTAAGTCACAGATTCTAAACATTGTATTAAAAATTATTTAAATATTACTGTTTGGCATTTTTGACTCAGAAAACCCCCAGAAAATGAGTTTTATACAATGCGGATAAAAAATATGTTTTGTCACCATATTGGAGCTGCTATTTTGAATTTTTATTTTTAGACGCGATATTTGTAATCTGTAACTCGAAAACTTTTAAGTAATGAGTTTCACACAAGTCGGATTACTTTTCTACTTTTGGCCAGTTTTTTCAGATTTCTCTGCCAATATGGAACGTTGGTTGGAGAAATTTCATCATGCCGAACGTTGGATGCGAATTTTTTCATCGTGACCCAGTGAATGTTCTACTGCGAAACTTACAGAACTTGTAAAACATATTTAGGCCTTCATCTGAAAAAAAAGATGTAAACAATATTAAAAATTACTTATTTTTTTGGTTTTCTAAAATAGTCGAAAAGCGTTGTTTTTTTTAATTTGCAATTTTTCACATCTGAAAGTACGTCTTATTACAAAAAAATTCAGACCTTGAAATGTTAAATCGGCTGATTGAAACAAAAGATATGGAATTTTCAAAAAAATGCACCAAAGATTTCAAATTTCCATACCTCCGCCATTCTTTTGACTTTTCCGAAAATATTTGCTGAAGTTCTTCTTTATTACCAAAGGACTGAAAACATCGAGTTACAGCCAAATCCCTTTCCACCACGAAAATTCTTGTGATCACTTGACATGGATTCTACCTACTAATAATATTTTTGCTCTATGAAATTGGTTTTCATGTAGGTATTTATGTAACACAGGATAAACAATTTTATTCCGATTTTATTTTATGATACGGATAATAATAGTTTCCATTCTAAACCAAAAGTGCAAGGGACATTGTCTAATCTGCGATCACTATCGATTCCATTTTCTTCAGTAATAGTATCCATTTTTATCCTATTCTTCTTTTCCAAGATGATATCCACTAACATATTCATATCCTATTATATTAAAAACCTACATACACTAAAAACTCTAAAACATATTCGATAAGAATATTCCATTCTATAAATTTCTGTCCTATTATTTCCTAAATCTACATATATGTCGTCCGTATCATATTGTTATTCTAATTTTTTAGGTTGCTGGATAAATTATTTATTCCAATAGATGTAAATAGCGCATATAATCACTCTGAAGATATTAGTAATTATATCAGTATTAGTTCGATAGCGAGAGCAGCTCGAAAGCTGATAAAACAACACACCATCTAGTACAACGATTCCCATCCGAATGTAACCGAACTAAGCGCTTAACTTTCGTGATCGAACAAGAGGACTTAAACAATATCATGTGTCCGAGCGAACAAGTACAATAGAAAATATGATAGAATAGAAGATAACAAGTGATAAAATGTAACAGAAAATAATGTACCTCTTGAAAATATGAATAGGTTAATAGTGATAAAAATGGATGGAAAAAGAATAACATTATTTGAATTAAGAATATAGGGAAAACGAGATGGATAATAGATTTTTTACAAAAAGTAGGCTAAGATAGATAGAACGTAATAGAATTGTCGGAAAAAAGAATAGAACAAAAGTGATAAAGCAGAACGGAAAAGATACAGTTTTTGGGAATTGAATTATAATAAATCGTAACAGAATTATATAGAAGTGACTAGCATTTTTTCTAAAGAGGTGCGATGGCGAAAATTGGACAGAAGTGGAGTAGGAACATGAAGAAGGTAAATTTGGATAACGTACGACAAAAATTACTCCTCAAATTAATAGAAGAATTTAAAAAATTTAAGGAATCGGAATGTACAGAAAAAAATTATGTATCTCCATCAATTAAAATTTTTAAATTTTTGTTTACCTGTTCTGCTTACTCCTATTCCAAATGTCTACCCCTTTCTATCTTCAATGTATCTTTAAAACCATAATTATGAAATTGATAAATTTGAAAATTTTATTCGAGGTAAACTCAATAATTTATTCAGGAAACTTTTGTGAAATAATAAATTAGAAAAATAATTAATATCGACCGTGAAAATTTCAAGCAGGCACAAGTTACCTCAAAAACAAAGTCGTGAAAGTCTTTTTGAAATAAATGCATGCCTCAGAGAAATCATTTCTGATGTTATAGTTATTTTAACCAGTGTGAACAATTAATTTTTTATTTGGAAGTTTTGTCGATCATCCGGTCTTCTTCAGTAAGAACTACTATTACTAAAGAAGACCTGATGATCAAAAAAACTGCAACATCAAAAATTAAATTAGAGCAGTTTTTAATAATTTGTTCTTTCTCAAATAGCTAAATCTACAGAGTGAAATAATTCGGACTAAAACATTAAATTCCCCTGAATCATGCATCAAAACCCTCGTAACATGCTCTTCTTCAGTTAAACCCAGAAGGGACCTTGAACCCTAGGGATTCTCCCAGCTCTAAGTTCATTAACCATTGGCGCAAAACGTATCAACTTTGGCATCGAGTTTCCAAGCCCTTGAATGTATCGTCAGTAATTTTAATTAATCTATATTTTCAGGGTGTGGTTCACATTGAACTTGAGACCAGAAAATCGGGGTGAGAGGGTGATTTCACTTCCAACAGCTGGTGATATCAGTCTGCCAAGAGACCGTTCTCGAAAATCAACGGATCGTTCTCGAAAGGCATCGGCATCGTCGACTATGAGGGGTCTTATCGTTCCACAAGGTCTCAACAACCCACCAGCAATCATACCCCTCACCAGAGCTTCCAGAGAAAGTGGAGATTATGCAAGTAGTGATGTGCAGGTCAGTTTATTTAACTAAATTTTGGTGCTTTGAGGTCATTGGAATTGGATAAAGTTTGGTAACAACTTGTTTTGAAAATCAATCTCCGCGTTTGCATATTCATAGCAGCAACGATTTGGGGTTTCTTGAAAATGGGTTTGTTTTAAAGATTAATTAATTGATCCATTCATTAAATAGTTTCGATGGCCAGTCATACGCGGGTCATTTGATAAGTTTTTGTAGAAAAGCAAGTAAAATTTTTTTTCTGGATAGTTTGCCTCTATTTCCAGCGAGATTCAAATTTTTTCACCCCTTCAGAAAAGTAACATTTCTCGAGGTCTGTAAAGTACACATTTACGGCATCGACTACTTCTTCATTAGACGAAAATTTCTTCCCATCGAGCAAGATTTTCAAGTTGGGAAACAGAACGAAGTCGCACGGAGCCAAGTCTGGAGAATAGGGTGAAAGAGGAATCAATTCGAAGCCCAATTCGTATATTTTTGCCATTGCAATTTTGGAGGTGTGAGTCGCACAGTGGGAAAAAAATGACTTTTTTGGTTCAGAATGACGTACAGCCCACAAATATTGACAGATTTGGACGTAAAAAATTTAAAAAAGAAGCTGTGGAATTTTCTATGGAGCTTTCGAGCCTGATTTTTTATTAATTTCTTCAATTTTTTTTAATAAACAAGTATGACGAAAAAAATTACCATTGTTTCTATCTGACGATCTCGGTGCTCGTCAATAATAGAAAAATTGTTGCAATTGCCTACGTTTTATAGAGTAACATTAGTTGAAGGTATTCAATTAATTATATAATAAACAAAACAAAATTTTAATAAACAAAGTATTTTTTGAAGTGTGTTTTTTATAATTTTCAATAATTTTACGTTTTTATAAGCTATATTGCAAAAAATTTGGATGGAAATAATATTATAACGGAGAAAATTTCTCTTAAAATTATTTCTGTTAATATTATAAACAAATGCATTATTCGGGCATTTGTCGACAAAAAAATTCATTTCTTTCGATGTCAGTCCTTTTAATTCGGAACTTCATGATGATTTCAGCAACATTCATAATAAGTTGATTAATTTCATGTTTTTTGTCAAACAACTTTAATTAAAAAATGCATTATTTGCGCATTTGTCGACGGAAAAATTCGTTTTTTTCCAATGTCAGTCCTTTTAATTGAGAAGTCCATAATAATGTCATGGATACTCATACTGAGTTGATAAACTGTATGATTTTTTAAAACAAATTTAATAAACAAATGCATCATTCGGGCATTTTTTGACGAAAAAATTGTTGTTCTTTTTTAAATGTCAGTCCTTTCAATCGGGAAATCCATGATCATTCCAGCAACATTCATGATTATTTGATAAATGGTATCATAGACGAAATTATAAGAAGAAGGTAATTCTATTCGATCCTGAAGCTGCAGCTTTTTTAAAATAATGAAGGTAATAAGAGACTTAAGCTAAAAGGACAGAGATTTAAAAAAAACGAACTTTTTCGTCGATAAATGCCCGAATGATGAATGAGTGTTGATGAAATAACCATGGAATTTCCAATTAAAAGAACTGACATTGGAGATAACGCATTTCTTCGTTGACAAATGCCAGAATAATTAATTTCTAAATTAAATTTGTTTAAAGAAGAACATAGAAATAATCAACTGATTATGAATGTTGCTGAAATCATCGTAAGGTTCCATTTAAACGAACTGACATTAAAAAAAAAACAAATTTTTTCGTGGACAAATGCCCGAATAATGCATTTGTTCATTGAATTTGTTTTAAAAAATCATAAAACTTATGAACTAATAATGAATGTTGCAGAAACTATCATTAAGTCTTCAATTAAAAGGACTGACATAAAAAAAAATATTTTTTCCGTCGACAGATGGCTGAATAATGCATTTGTTTATTCAATTTGTTTTAAAAAATCATAAAATTCATCAACTTATTATGAATGTTGCTGAAATTATCATGAAGTTCCCAATTAAAAGGATTGACATTCAAAAAAACAAATTTTTTCGTCGACAGATGTTCGAATAATGCGTTTGTTGATTGAATTTGCTTTGAAAAATCATAAAATTTATTAAATAGTAATGAATGTTACTGAAATTATCATTAAGCTCCGAACTAAAAGGATTGACATAAAAAAAACTAATTTTTCCGCCGATAGATGGCCGAATAATGGATTTGTGTATTAAATTTGTTTTAAAAAAAAATGTAATTTATCAACTAATTATGAATCTTGCTGAAATTATCATAAAGTACCTAATAAAAAGGACTGGCATTAAAAAAAATGAATTTTTCTTTCGACAAATGGCCGAAAAATTGAAATTCAATCTGATTCAACTGAAAATTCAATTGAAATTTATCAACTAATTATGAATTATGCTGAAATTATCATAAAATTCCTGATTAAAAGAACTGAAATCCGAGAAGAAACGAATTTTTATTTCGACAAAGGCCTGAATAATGCATTTTTCTGTTAAATTTGTTTATAATATTAACAAAAATAATCATAAGAGAAATTTTTTCCATCATAATATTGTGTCCATTCAAATTTATTGTGATGTATCTTAAGAAAACGTAAAATTATTGAAAATTATAGAAAACACTTTAAACAAATGATTTGTTTATAAAATTTTTGTTTGGTAATCATATCATGATGTTACACCTGAAACTAATTTTACTTTATGAAACATAGGTTACTGCAACAATTTTTCTATTACTGACGAGCACCGGGATCGTCAAATAGAAGAAATGGCTATTTTTTCGTCATATTTGTTTATTTATAAAACATCAAAACACTAAATCAAGAATCAGGCTCCACAACTCTCTGCGAAATTTCATCAACTTTTTCTTAAAATTTTGAACGTCCAAATCGGTCAATATTTGTTGGCTATACGTTATTCTGAACCAAAAAAGTCATTTTTTTCCGACTGTGAGCCGGTGCGTTGTCATGATGAAACAGCACTTTTTTGGGCGTCAATCGTGGCCGTTTCTTTTTGTAGCTCGGCCTTCAAACGGTCCAATAATGATGCATAGTAGTGGCCATTACTGCCGTTCTGATTTAAAAAATGATTATCTACATTTGAAAACGAACCGAAAAATTAAACAAAACTCGTTTGTACTTGGTCTGTCCAATGTATGCTACTTTTCATACGGAAACAACTCTTTTAGACGAATTCGGACCTGCTCTTTTCATAGTCGTTCACTATTTTATCAATAAAAATTATTCGTTACAATACCACGAATAAAAATATAATTTGGAGTTGATTTGAAAAAAAATCGAAAAATTATGGCCTGACTTTTATTTTGCATTTCAAAGTTAATGAATATTAGGTATATGATTATTGTTCTATCAAAAACATTTCGTTACGTGAAATATAAATATTAAGTTTAAAAGATTCTGTCACAACAATGGCATTTGTTGAGAAGCGCGTGATGAAGTAAAATGCAAATAAAAATCGTTTCGTAATATCCGTAATTACAAAATACTCTTGTAGTAAATGAACAAAATTTTTAGATGCATAAATTATAAAAATAAAATAGACTACCTCATATTAAAAATTCTCATCATGTAGATACGCCGTTCTGGGAGGAATGTAGAATCAATAAAGTCTCTAATCCTGATGAACAACGTGGGTATGTACTTACAATTTTCTTTAAAAGGACTGTAGGTCTCAAACGGACCAGAATCCTTTTTTTAAAAACATATCTGTGTAGATACGTCGTTTTAAACCATGATTTGAGCCTTAACTTAGGCTGAAATTCTGGAAAAAGTGTAGATAAGGTAATACATTTGTAGACACCCACTTTCTTCATCAGGGTTTATCGAAAATCGCTGTGAATACAGAAAACGTGATCATAATATCTTAAGCATTATTTTTAATTTTTAGTTAATTTTTGCATAGTTAAACTCGTCTTCTCACGACGAATTCAACGATGTCAGAAACTTATTTTCCCACTTTCTAAGTCAGGACAGCAGATCACCTTCCCAGCTGACAAAACAGTCTTCGCCTTTTTTGGTGCACTTTCACCAGGCAGTACCTACTGCTTTGACTGCTGCTTTACCTCGAGTGTATAG
>JAUMHM010000050.1:5850899-5866504 GCA_032362435.1 Melikaiella ostensackeni
ATTATTTTTAATTTTTAGTTAATTTTTGGATAGTTAAACTCGTCTTCTCACGACGAATTCAACGATATCAGAAACTTATTTTTCCACTTTCTAAGTCAGGACAGCAGATCACCTTCCCAGCTGACAAAACAATCTTCGCCTTCTTTGGTGCACTTTCACCAGGCAGTACCTACTGCTTTGACTGCTGCTTTGCCTCGAGTGTATAGTGGTGGATTCAGGTTTCGTTCATAGTCACGAATCGACGCAAAAAGTCTTGTGGATTCCAAATAAACTAATGAAACGACTCTCGTATTATAGATATTATGAAAAAATTTGGGAAATAAGATTCTCCTAGGGGTTCGTAACTCCTTTAATCATAATAAATTCTGACTTATACTCATTTAAACTTGTTTTACTTTTTATATCACAAATTCAAAAGTTTTTATTTTCGAACCCTTTCGTATTGAAATTATCTGAAATTGTACATTTTAGTGTAAAATTGTTGGTCATTTTTAATCATTTCGCGCTTTAGAATGTTAATTTTTGAATGTTTCAATAAGCGTTGGGTCTTTCGCTCGTCTCAGATCGCGGGGTATTTGAGAAGTCGTGAAAAGCTGAGAAGTGCCAAATAAGTCTTGAGAATCTGAGCGACGAGAGGACTTCTCAGACTTGAGAGACTTTGCGCGCTCGAAAGCGCTCAAAAGCTGTCGAGACCTGTCAGACCCTCTCAAGTCTGAGAAGACCTCTCGTCGCTCAGATTCTCAAGAGAGCACTTCTCAGCTTCTCAACACTTCTCAAATACCCTGCGTTCTGAAATGAGTGAAAGGCCCAACGCTAGTCTTAATTAAAAATTATTCATTTCGAACCATTCCATTTACAATTTACTTTCAAATTTTCGTGACTTTTAATTTTTTAATTTTTAATCTTCTAACTAGAAGTTGATTATGTTTAATGCAGGGAATTTAATATTGTTTACTTGCTTAGGATTTGAGTTACATTTTCTTCAAATTAAAGCGCTTGTTATCAAAAGAATTTTTTTGACAAATTAGCTCAAAGATGGCCAAAATAGGGTGTACAAAATTAGTTCACAATGAAGTTATTAAATATGTCGATATTTCCTTCTATCTGAATTGCAATATTCAGCTTTCAATAATTTACATTTAAAATATCTGAATTGTAGATTTTATTATTATGATTGCATCGTAATTAATTTTGTTATATTTTAAATTCGTCAAACGTGATATTGTTTAATTTCTAATGATAAAATTGGTTATTTTTGAATGCTTTCATTTGAAATCATGCTGTCTTAGGGGAATCAGTCTGGTATTTCTTGATTTAACTTGTTTTTAAGTCATAAAAAGTTTAATTGATACAAATGTCACAATAATTGTAAACATTCAACTTTATTTCTTAATTATTAAAAATGCTTGAGATTTCAAATTATTATTCAGATTTTGATAAAACATTTTTAGAAATTGACAAAAAATAAAAACTTTGAAAATCAAAAGCGCCCGAATTTGGACAAGCACATATATGCAAATACTTTCATGCAAAATAACAAAAAAATAAAACGATGAAAGAGCAAAAGAAGGCAACTTCCAAATCCTCTGATTTTTTTTCTTTCTTTCGTCCTTTTTCCCTATCTGTTTAGTCTTTGAATAAAAAATATTCAATAAATTCGTCAAAATTGAAAATTTTGATTACTTACAATATTAAATTGACCGAATTCATTTCAAATCGGGCATGCAGTCCATACTCAAGTCACAGAATTATTTGCCAAACTCAAATATGTTGTTCTTCAAAGGGAATAAGACGACACCTTTTTTACCGATTTGGCGAAAAACAAATTTTGACAAAGTCATGAGTATTCGGATTTAAAAAAGTGAAAACGCGGATTATCGAAGAATAGTCAAATATTTTGTTAAAAGTGATATTTTTTAAGCTGATATAGATATTTTCCTTTTCCTTTTTGATTCTGATAGAATTTCTCGTTCTCTTTCGAAATCCATTGGAAAATTTGAAAAGAGTTCAAAATTAACAACATGGCAGCCATTCTACTAAAAATATTGGAAGTCGATTTACTCAAAAACCCTGCCGTTTTTTTCTCTTAATTTTCTTCTAGATTCGTCCTGATGTAAAGTGTATATTCCATGATAGTCTATCCTGTGCTCGCGCCTTGAAGAGAAAAGACATTTCTTTTTGTTTGAAGAACGAAAATTCACGTTTTCTTGACAAAAAAACACGAGATATGGAAAAGTTCAAAGGAACAATATTGTTTCTCTGAAGAAGTTCTACAAAAATATTTCTTGTCATGAAACACCAAACAGGACGTAACTCAACAGTTTTCACAATATGCTGATGGAAGAATAATACAGCAAGTTATAAAAAATGGAGGGTATCGATTATTTCAAAAATATCGGCTTCGAAGGAAAAAATTCAACCTAAAAGTTGTTGAGACTTTTAAACAACGTGCTCCTTTGTTCTCTATGACAACATGAAATTTCTTTTTTGAGAAAACAAAAATTTCGAAGGATTTTAAGCATATTTTCGTAAAAATCTGGAAGATAAGGCGAGATAGAAAAAAGACTTGTGATACGTCTTTATAAAACCTTTTTAGGGAAACAATTTTTTGATTTTTTGACTTTTTTGCATTTTATGTCGTTTTGTCGAAAAACGTGAATTTTCTTTCTTCAGACAAAAAAAAATCCTCTTCTCTCTTAAAGGCGCGAATACGAAACAAACTATCATAGAATATACTTCTTACATTAGGACGAATCTATAAAAAAAATAAGAGAAAAAAAACGGTGGGGTTTTTGAGTAAATTTACTTCGAATAATTTTAGGAAAACAGTCGCTATTTTGTCAGTTTTGAACTTTTTTCAAGTTTTCCATTGTGTTTTGAGAGAGGACGAGAAATCCTAATAGAATCACGAAGAAAAAGAAAAATACTTGCAATAGCTTAAAGAATATCACACTTGTGAAAAAATTTTTGACCATTTTTTGATAATCCTCGTTTTCAATTCTTAAAATTCAAATACTCATAATTTATCCCCTCCGAAAGACAACAAATTTGCGTGGCGAATGATTCTGTGACTTAAGCATGGATTGCCTGCCCGATTTGAAATAAATTCGGTCAATTGTTTTACATTCATTATGTGTTCTTTTTTTATTTCTTAATTATTGAGCGCTTTACTTGTTAAAGGAATCACTTTTAACGACTTCAATTTCAAACAGTTTAATTTTCTGAATATTTTATTGTGAATTTTTTTTACTTTCAACCGCTTTTGATCATCAACAACCACATGCGATTTTGTAATTAGCAGTCAAAAGTCGAACACGTTGTGTCTCGACTGATCTAATTTCAGTAATACCCCACGATCATTTTGAGACCAAGAGAAAAAAATCCCTAGAGAGATTTTTGAATAAACTTGATTTTTGATTTTTCTTCGGAGATTATTATGTATTTCTTAATGGAAATAACTCCAAAGTTGAGCCATGCTTTGTCCACTGCGGCGGAGCGGCGAACTAGCGGCGCGTCGATCGTCGTTCGGTTGATATTAGTTTAAAAGTCACTCCTATGGAAATGTATTCGTAGCATATAATACTTGTTTATTTCAAAAAGTTTTGCAAATAAGCTGTAAATAAAAATTGGCAGTAGTTACTGAATAATACCTAATGGTACTAATGTGTATAAATCAAAGAAATCAAACAAAGAGAACTTCCATTCCTTTTCGGTACCGCAAAATTGTGTTGAACAGTGGCAACGTGCAATTCTACGTTACGAAAGTGATTTTTTGTGCAAAGCCGGACAAGTCGTTTGCAAAAAACTTTATATAGAGACCGATATTGTTATGAAAACAGGTTTTAGCTTCTGATGGAAGCGTTATGCCGGAGAGTAGTTCAATTTTTATGGTGAAATTTTGTAAACACAATAACATAACCTCGAATCTACTCAAGCTTCATGGGTTGATTTCAATTTTTTTAGATTTTTGATCAATACAGGCAATAAAGGAACATCAAAGTAAAAATTTATTTATTCTTTAATACCCATATAAGTATGTTTTACAATTGCAAGACAATAAAAACAAAAAAAATGTATAAAAAATAATCAAGAAATATTGTCGAGATTTTTGAATTTACAGGTGCTTTGTATTGTGACATCATTCATTTATCTCTTTCAATCCTGTCGATTTTACAATTTCAATATATTTTGTAATTTCAAAAAAATAAAAACAGAATTTTATAAACAATAAAAATAAAAATCATAAGAAACAATAATTCCAACAAAATCTATGAAATACGAACTCCTTATTTATTTTATGTTTACTTCAAAGAACAATAGATAATATAGAGTTTCTTTTCACGGAGAAAAATTACGGAGTTAAAGAAATTATTCATAAACAATAACAATCTCTGTCAGCTTCGTTTCTTGCCCCTAAGTTTTGCTTCTTTTAAAATTAATTTTTTCAGGAAAAAATCGAGTATAAAATTCAATAATTACTTTTGTCTAAATTAAATCAGTTACTTCCTGACTTTTTTCGAAAAAATTAATTTGGAACATCAAAAAATTTCGAGGCGAGAAACGAAGTTGATAGGAGTTATAATGATTTAGAAATCAATTTTTAAATTTGGAAATTTTGCTCCGTGAAATGGTAATTATATTCAGTATCAAATAATATGTATATTACCTGACAAACTCACTAAGGCTACTTGGATAGTGCTGGACTGGAGAACTAAACAATTTAGGTTGTAAATAAGTCTTGCGAAACTTCGAAAACTATTAAAATTTCATAAAAAATAAAAAATGTGCGCTTTGCAGTGATTGCAATTCAAATGTATAGAGTGACGATCGCAGCGCCACTGTTTGCTATTCCCGCCGCAGGCAAGAAATTTTACAGTGGCGTGACATACTCGTACCCCTGGAGTACACTTAATCTCCACCAAATCTAAAAAAAATAGAATTTTTTATCCCTCATACGTCCGAAGTTGAGTTTTTTCGAAATAACTTGTTTCTGGTGCACTGTAAAAGGTTGCTTTTTTGATGATAAAAATACATACAATTCCCTTTAAGTGTAAAAGATATCAATTTCAATTTTAATCGATTCTACATTTTTTTCATTAATATTATGAAAATTTCATCACACTGACATGTACTTTCAGTAAATATGCGAATATCAAGAACACATGATAAAAATTGTTATGAAATTTATCTATTGTGCTCCGGAAAAACGAAAAAAATTGCACCGCAAACAAGTTATTTCGAAGAAACTCAATGCCTGACAAAATTTCATAAACAATGGTATTTTCTAGGACGCTGTAACTTCGGACGTTTGAGAGATATAACACAAATTAGTCACTAAAAATAATTTCTGAAGGTCATGTCTCCCAAACTATAAGAGATAGAACATTGGATTTTTTTGTAATTTTACACAAAATTTTACGCATTTAAATTCTTATTCAGGCTACTTTACATCGAAGCTTCTCTGAAAAGGAGAAGTTTCCAAAAAAACTGTTCAATCCTGACATTATGCACCTGTTTCTAATCATTTTTAACAAGTTCAAGGGGTTCGAAGGTATTAAACATTTAAAGTCTTTTTTTTGGATGCCAAATCACAGACTAAGCCAAAAAAGCTCAACTTTGAAGTTATTTCCATGAAGATATACATAATGACCTCCAAAGGAAAATCAAAATTCAAGTTTATTCAGAAATCCCTCTAGAGATTTTTTTTCTTTTGGTCTCAAAATGATCGTGGGGTATCACCGAAATTACATACATTTCAACAAAGTCGACAGAGCTTGCCCTTTAGGATCGAAGTCATTCGAGAAACACCGTGCGAAGTTATGTACTCCTTGAGATCTGCTCCAGAAATCAATTAATGTTGAAAATATCTTAATTTAAACTTTCCAATCGAGGTCAGTTAATAAATCAAACCTCGCTTGTGATCGAAGCTCTCTATTGACAGAAATGTTCCGATGTCGCCCAGACTGCAGCAGTTATAAAATATTTATAAAAGCAGATATTAAGCAGACCGTGTTACGGACATCAAACTATACTGAGGAGGCTTCTGTCGGTGATTGCAATTTAACAACCTCTGTAGCTTCGGTGTAACTAGTTTATTGCCCCTTGTTTTCACGAGACGTCGCTCGTCCGTTTTTCACCCTGATAATATCGCTCTTTCCACGCCCATTTCTTTCTTTCCTTCACGATTTTCACACGTTCAGTGATGTCACCCTCTTTCGTCCGGAGACAAGCTCGACCTCGGAAAGCAAAAAAGGTCTCACCCCAACATAGGTTGTTCGTGATTTATTTAATTGGGGGCGAGTAGGGCAAGAGTCGTGACTCTGTCGGAGGAGATTGGTAGAAATCTTTTGGTGAGAGGGCCTCGACCTTATATTGGTTTCTTAACCACTATCCAATCAACTTCTGATCTATAGGTTGATTTAGAACCAATCTATTTAGATTATTCCATTTTTCAAAATAGAGAAAGGTGATCATCTTAAACAATAATATATCTAAAAATTGCTAGATTTCTCAAATTTGAATGCTATATTCAAATAAAAATACTATCACAGACACGAGATAGGGCTCGCAGACAGCCCTCTCTGTCGCCTGTGCGGAAAGGGTGATGAGACATCTAGTTATATCCTTTGTCACTCTTGTATTTACGGGCAGTTAGTGCATCAGTGAGTCAGATATATCGGCCAAAGGAGTGTCTGCTGCCCTCTCCATATGGAGAGGGCTTTGGGGTCCCGCATAGGCTTACAAGAGGACTTTGCTTAATATCTATGTTTTAAAATGATTTAAAGATTGAAATAAAATCTACTTTTCTAAGAAAATTTTTTTGTTCTAAAATAGAAAACACTGAAAAGTTCTGTGCATCTGTGCATGAGAAACTTTTTAAACAAAATTCAAGATAAATTTCCTAAATTTATTGATAGTCGCATGATAGCTATGTGGTGAAAAAATAAGGGGTCTTAGTCGCTCGTCTCCTCTGCAAGTGGTTTGTTGTACATTTATATTATACATTTGTCCCTAGTGAGCCGTCAAAGTGAGTAGTTTCAAAGTCTATTTTTGATTTGTGAACTTTTTGGGTGTTCTTTTTTAGTACACAAAAAATTTTCATAAGAAAGTAGATTTCGTTTCGACCTTCAAGAAACTTATGATCTAATTATTAAATATAGTTCAGAATGGCCCAAAAAATCAACTTTTGACTAGTGTGCAACGCTAGGGTGGGTGTCGTTCACAAATGAGGTCACGTTTTTTTGAATTATGCTAAGATCACATTTTAATTGAATGCAAAGAAATTTAAAAAACTAATTTTTATTCAACAACTTTGGTTTTGTTATTGATGATCGTTGCCAGAATTTCGCGCGAATAATAATCTTAAACATTTAACAAGGAGATGATCAGAGTTGGGATTTTTCTTTAAATCTCCATTGGAGTCCACTGGATTACTATTTATTTGCCAAAATATTTTTTCATTGACTGATATGTTTATTTATTAGATTCTTATCTAAAATTATGTAGTTATAACATTTTAAATATTTTCTAAAATGCAAAATTAGCTTTTTCTTGAATTTTCAACACTTTATAACTGAAGGAAATTGTAAATTGAATTTTCAACAGTTGAATTTTCAATTGCTGAAGATTCAACTGTTCAAGATACAACTGTGAAAAATTCAACCATTCAAAATTCAAATTTCAATTTTCTTGAATTTTAAACTTTTAAAAATTCAATTTACAATTTTCTCCAATTTTCAACAGTTGAATCTTCACTTTTCTCTTGAATTTTAAACTGTTGAAAATTTAAAAAAGTGAAAATTGCAGAAAATTGGAGTTTCAACAGTTTAATTCTCAACTGTTAAAATTTGAAGAAGATTGGCATTTTTGAAAATTGAATTTTCAACAGTTGGAAATTCAACCATTGAAAATTTAACTGTTGAAAATTGAAGAAAATTGAATTTTAAACAGTTGAATTTTTCAAGGTTGAATTTTCAACTGTTAAAAATTCAATTTTCTTTCATTTTCATTTAAAATTTGTTTTTTTTCTTAAATTCTCAATTGTTGAGAAGTGAACAAATTGTAAATTGAATTTTTAACACGTGAATTTTCAATTTTATTCAGTTTTCAACATTTGAAAATCCAACTGTAGAAAATTAATGATAAAAGCGAATTTTGAAATAAAATTGAATTTTCAACTGTTGAATTTCGAACTGTTGAAAATTCAAATGTCGAAAATTCAGTTTTCAATTTTCTTCGATTTTCAACAGTTGAGAATTCAAGAACGAAGCGAATTTCAAAGGAAAATGGAATTTTTAACAGTTGAATTTTCAATTGTTGAAGATTCATTTGTTCCATATAAAACTCTTGAATTTTCGAAAATTGCACTTATAACTGTCGAAAATTTGATTTTCTTCAATTTTGAACAGCTGGAAATTCATCTGTTGAAAATTCAATTGTATTTTAAATTCGCTTTTTTCTTGAATGGAAATGGAATGGGCCTTAGAAATTCTTGTTCCTCTCTGAGAAAAGAAAATCCCTGAAAAATTCAATCCAATCAGATGAAATCTTGCACTTCCTCATCGAGATCAAAGGTTAAACTCTAAATATCTTCGTTGCTTTCGTGGTCGCACTTTCTTCTGATAATGAAGTCTTTTGTTGTACCTAGACTTGTAGATATTTTTTATACGAATTCATTGGTTCTTTATACATTTTTCAAAATTATTGTTATTATTTCTATTTGTGTTCAAAGATAAATAAAAAAAGTACTGAATAAATATGAAAACAATTTACATATATATGGTACCAATGAATAATATCGAAAATATCTGCAAGTCTAATTACACTGAGAGTCTTAATCATTAGAAGAAAAAGGAAATTATGTGGAAAAGAATGCATTTGAAGATTTTTTCTATAAAATTACACAACACCATTAAATTTGTCATACAAAAATTAGTTAATATTGTCTTAAACATTTTTTGTGACCACGAAAGCAACAAAGATATTTAGAATTCAACCTTTGCCCTCGATGAGGCAGTACAAGATTTCATCCGTTTGGATTACATTTTTTCAAGGATTTATTTTTTTTTTTAAAAGAAAAATAATTTCAACAGGCCCATTGCACTTTTCAAACTTAGCGATCTTTAGACAATCCTAGACTGCAACGTATTCCCCCCCCCCTAGTCTTTTCCAGTGCTGAAAATAAAATTCCCCCCAAGTTTCGTCCAAATCGGTTAATATTGGCCCCGAAATTCCCATAAGATTAACATGGAGAAATTTTTGGTTTCGAAAAAATACAATTTACGGTATCCGAGTGAAAAAAAATGTCGACCTTTATCAGCCTCTTTTAGAATAATTTATGGAATAACCTCCGCTAGATGAATGAATTTAATGTTGACACCCCTCCCCCTGACCCCTCGTTACAATGACACAAACGTGCCCAAGAAACAGAAATTACAATATTCCGCAAAGTTGTCACTCATGAAAACTGTTCCTTCCTTTTATTGACATAAATTATTGTTATTAGACAATTGAAATATTTGTTATGATTTTTCAAGTACTTGACCATTGTTTAAACAATTTGCATTCGTTTAAAATTCAGTAATGATTCTTCTGAACCAACATTTTTCCATTGCTTAAACAATTTATTTTTATATACTTGTAACTTTTTATGAAAAAGAGATTGAAAACTCTGAATTTCTTGAAAGTTGGTTAATTATGTCGCTTATTATTGAATATTCATGTCATTTAGCTATTACGAACACATTTTCTAACACATTTTAAATTGTTTAAACAATTTTTATTTGCTTTAAGCATTTTCTTCTGTTAATCTTGGAAATTACTTTTTTTTTTGTGAAAAATTGAGCTGTTTGTCATTCTTGACAGCAACACTTCTTCTTTGAGAAGTTTTCCAATTGTTTAAACAATTTGACGATCCACTTGTAACTTATCATGGCAAATAGGTTGAAAACTAGTTTTTTTCATTTGGTTAACTATGTCACATATTACACTAGTTTACAACCATTTTGCCCACATGATTTTTCCATGTTTTTTGGCCCACTAAACACGAAAATTACACTCAAAAATTTTTTTGTGGAAGCGTTTTCGAGATATCAATGTTCGAAATTTTTTTTTCAATTTTCAGAGTTGTTCCGACGTTTTTGAGTATATCGCCAGTTCTAATTGACCGATTTACCTATACGAGCACTCCAATTGAAGGCAACTGAATCCCGTACAACTTTCTATCCCAAAGTTCTCAGATCGGCCCAGTAGTTCAGATGCTAGCGATTTTAATAAGTTGGAAAAGTTGTATTTTTTGGCGAAAATCGAGGTCGAAAATTCACATATCGCCCTGGGAAAAATAGAAATCGCAAATATTAGCCCGTTATTAAAACGGCTAGCACTTTGTACTTCTAGCACTATTTCATTCCAGAACAGTAATATTAAATTCTGTTGTTCAAAAAATTATTTTTGTTTTTTATTAGAATCGCTCAAAGTACGTAGAAAAACATATTTTTTTGGAAGTAAATTATGCTAGGACTAGACTAGGCTTATGGTGAAAAAAGTTATTTGAAGAAACACAAATTGTTTAAACAATTGAAAAATGTTTCAGAAAGAGAGTATTCCTGCTAAGAAGAACTAATAACCCCATTTATTACAGAAAAAAAGTAAATTTCTAAGACAAATGAAAAAAATGGTCTTAAAAAGTAAAAATTGTCTTACCAATTAAAGTTTGGTTGAAAAATGTATTAATAACATTTCAATGACGTTAATATTTAGTAATAAGCGACATATTCGACCGAATTAAAAAAAAACCAGAGTTTTCTACCACCTTTCCATGAAAAGTTACAAGCAAATAACAATGAATTGCTGAAACAATTTAAAAATGTTTGAAACTAAAATAACTGCTCTCGAGAATGACTAAATTTCCCATGAATCCGAAAAAACCTACCTTTTCATGAGTTGGCAGGGAGAAACCATTATTTAAACCAATTAAAATTGTTTAAACAATTGTAAACCACTTAAAAATGATCACATATTTGTGAATTGTCTAATAATAACCATTGATGGCAGAAAAATGAAGAAATAGTGCTCATTAGTGCCAAATTTACGGAATATTGTCATTTTTTGTTTCTTAGGCGCTTTTAGGGCAGTGTAATGAGGGTTTGGTTGGGCAAAATTTAAATTTAACTAGTAGAGATTATTTTTTCATGGTGGTTACTGGACCGTAAAACCAAGAAAACCGGGAATTTGTCAAGACCGGAGAAAAACCGCGAAATGATCTTTAATTTCTACGTGGATCGGGTATTTCGTTCAACTTCTAATGCACAAAAATCTGCAAACACTAAATTCATAAAAAAAATTCAAGTGCCTTAGTTTTTATGATATTATCACGAAAATTTTTTCCCTCATAATAAAATGAAAGGTAATAAAATCATGCGTCTAATAAGCCCAAGTTGAAGGCAAAATTTTTAGAATTATTTTCCCAAATTCTACCCTAGTGTAAACTTGGTACAAAAAAGTTGCAAAAGTTCAAATAATGATTGCACTCACCACATGATAAAAAAATTCAAGACAATAGTATTTTGATGAAAATTACTAAAATTTATTCAAATATGTTAGATATCTTAATAAGTTAGGAAAATACTATGGAGACTAACCTTTAAAATGAGCCCAAGAACATTAAAAATGTTAATTATTTCTGTAGTTATTTCAATTTTTCGAAAATATCGAAATTTGACGTTTTTTTGCAATTTCTTTTTATTCAATTTACATTTTGCCTTTAACTTGTGCTTATTAAATGGAGAATTTTATTGCCTTTAGTAATATTATGTGGAAACATTTTTCGTGTTAGCATTATAAAATTGAAGGAATTTCAACAGAAGCTCTGAAAACTGAAATCAGAGATATATTTACCAATTCTAAAATATGGTTTTCATACTCTTGAAAAAGTTATTCTATTCTTCTATCAAAGTATGCTTGAAGCATTTTTCTTTGCCGATTAAATTACGAGAAAAAAGTTACTTTCAATTTCAACAGGAGCACGTAATAAAACATCCTAAATGGTCAAGAATATCTCTACGAATATTTATCGAGTAAGAAAACACATTATATTAAATTTTAGTTACTAAGAACTAGTTTTATTTGTATGACCGGGACAAATTTTAAAAACCGGGAATTTTTTCCAGCAGGAAAAGCGGTGACATTTGATTTGTTTATTTAAAATATTTTGTTTTGATTGGTTATTAAATAATGAAAAAAGGACGCGTTACCAGCATTTACCATTTAATTTTCATAACTATAGTTTGTAAAATTAATACTTTACCATTTTGAACATATTTCAAGGTAATAAGATAATGTTTATTTTGAAGCCCTTAGAATCAAACCTATCGAAATTAGAAGTTTTCCATTTTATAACTTGCCCATTATTAAACGATTGAATAAAAATTTTTTGAATGACACGTTTTTTAAGCTTTAACTTGGAAAATTAGAAATTCAGAAGAGTTCAATTTTGTCTGCTTTAATTGGTAGTTTAGTTCTGATTACTTCAAATGAAGAAATCTTCAGCTTTAACAATTTGAACTTTTTAATTTCAGTGAATGGGAATTTTTTTTTTGAATCGGGAGAAACCAGGAAATTACCGGGAATTTTTCCTGTCAATGAAAGTAGTCACCCTGTTTTTAAAGGCTTCTCTAAAAACTTTGATAAAGATCGGCATGTTTTTTTTTAAACGCGGATACCGTAAATCAAATTTTTCCGAAACCAAAAATTATCTCATGTTAATCTTATGGGAATTTCAGGGGCCAATGCCGCACATGTTAATATCAATCGATTTGGATGAAACTTGTAGAGATCTTTTTTTCGAGAATGGAAAAGATTAGTGATGGGGGGGGGGGGGGTACTTTGCCCTCTACTAAAATATTATATTTAGCAACGATTGGGGGCAATCGGTGGGCCCGCACGAGTTGCTCATGCTTTTTTTTTAAGTACTTAACAAGGTTTGGTGGGGCTCGGGGCGGGGGGTTCGGAGGCGAAGCCTCCCGCACAGAAGAAACGATTTAAAAAAAAAATTTTAAATAATAATTTAATCAATAACACATAAATTACATAAAATTTTTTTTATTCAAAAAGATTCCATTTCGTTCTAATGCATCAAACATACTGATTTTAAACGTGTAAAATCATTTAAAAACGCATCAATTTTCTTTCTCTTCTGGAAAAAGTATTATGAGGTTTGGACAATTATTGAAATTAAAAGTGATATTTTTTGGAAATGTGGTAGACATGAGGTTATTAATTTGTACACTTTACTTGTGCTTTATGTTAATTTTTTCTGGTGATACTTTCTCGATGGTTTTTGAATATGTCCTTGGTGCTCAAAAGTTAGATGTGCTGGGCGTATTAAGTATCGAATTGGCAATTTGTTGACCGATATGTTTTTGTTCATGAAGGAGTCCTCAATGTAGCCTTCAGCCACGGTCACAATCAGGGATAATCACATTTTTTTCTTTTTCACTCAATGTGCTAGCCAATCTCTTTTTCAGACTAAACCATTGTTTACGCGAACGATCTAACATTATGCAGGTTATGTAGTTATCGAAGAACAATGGAGAATCGGGTTATTCCCCGGTTTTCCTTTATTTTTTAAATACCAACAGATGGCGTTAGCGTCGATTGGCGTGAATAAATATATTTTTTGCATGAAAAAATAATCAGAGACATCAATGAAATGACATTCTAATGCACTGCAGTAATGGTTTCGTGGGAAATTAATCATTTCGCGCTTGCTGAACTGATGTTTATAGCAGCATTTCTTACGCACGTATTAAAAAAAAAATTGTCAAGTTCAAATTTAGACCACCCTGATGAACTTAGATTGAGCTTTAAGATTTGTCATGATAACATAGTAGATCCTTCCAGGGTAGATTCGTCTATTTGTTTGTGTGGAAGATTTCGCTGTTAAATCTTCAAAAATGCACATATACCTTAGATCTGTATGCTAAGCCACTTTGTAAACAGGTACTAGCAGAACAAATATAAACATCTCCAACCAGGAAGTGGAAGATTGTCCTGGATTTTGCTTACGTACCTATATGTACTAGTTTGTATAGAGCTCGGTCGTCGGAACTCATGAATATGGATTTTTTTCAAGAATTCGAGCAACCAGATGTTTTCGGGCCAACCTAGTCTGTTATACATCGTTGTCGCACAACTGGGTTACATTTGAACGACTGACTCGATCTAATTGCTACTGTGCCCCCTAACGAACTGACTCAAAGTTTTACTTCCGTTTTGATTATTCTGCATAGCTTGCCAAATGGTAGTCGTTATAAGGCTTGGCTCCTTTCTTCGAGGTCTATTCTGTGGAAGTTGTACTTTCAAGCCTTCATGTATATTCGACTTTTAGGACTATTTGAGTCTTATGTTATCTAAAGGCACACTTTTAAATAACACTAAAACCCCTATTCAACCGGCCCCTATAAGCCATGTTCCTAAAACTCCGCTGGTTTTCATTCGTTGATGAGGGGGTCGAAGAGGCCGAGAGAGAGGCGCATGAGCTTAGCGGAGTTCAGCAGTTCCCCCCGACCGTTCAGATCATACAAATTCTTCAAACTTAGAGACCCCACTAGTTGATTCCGAAGGTTTTTGGCGCGTTGAGATTGGAATTCAGGGGGTAAAAATACATCGAAAACACATATTCATGAAAAAAATTTAAAGGTTGATTTTTTGGAACCCGTGCGATTTTTCCTGGTCAAAATTTTTTAATTAAATTATTGACATATTTAATCACCTTGGAATCTCCTCAGTGAACACCCCAATTTATGACAAGGCTATAAACTTCTTTTGAAATTAGTTCTTCAACCCTTAGAGAGGTAAGACATAGAAATCCCAATTTCGGAGCAGCAAATATCTCCAGCAGATTTTCTGATCAACTTATTAAAACCTGAAATCTCTCCAGGCTGCCCTCAGAAAACATCACCGTACAGGAGCAGCCTTGTGATTCAGGACAAGGGGTTATATTTTCAACCCTTATGCATGTAAGGCACGGATATCGTGATTTCTTGATACCGAATATTGTACAAATTGATTTTTTCAACTATTGGCACCTAAAATCACTTTTAAATCTCTTCAAGCGACACTTCCGTTCAGGAACCGTCTTTAAATTTTTTGTAGGGGTTGTTTTTTTACCCTTACACATATGAACCACGTAACCAACGATTTTTTGATAGAGAATATTGCACTAGACGATTCTATTAAACTAACGAGACCTGAAATCGTGGTCAGATATCCATTGAAGCACAGCCCTTGCTCCTCCAACTTTGGGAAAGGCTTTTGTGTTCTGAATAGGGGTTGCATTTTCAATGTGTACCATATGATGTATGGAAGTCGTGATTTTTCATTACAGAAGTATAATAATTATTATTAATTTTTCTAATTGTGAACGGGGGGAGGTACGCTTCAGTGGATATCTAAACGTGATTTCAAGTCTTGCTAATCCAATAAAATAATCTGGTACAATATTCGATATTAAAAAATTATCGGTTACGTGGTTTGACTGTGTAATGGAAGAAAAACAATCCCTACAAAAAATTAATGAACGGGGGAGGCGTTCAATTCCCTGAGCG
>JAUMHM010000050.1:5871855-5882058 GCA_032362435.1 Melikaiella ostensackeni
TTTAAGCACCTGCCCCCCCCCCCCTAATCAAAGGTTGCCCTAATTCCCCCCCCCCCCAGCTTTGAAGAATTGAAGCAAAATTACATTGACCGCTGGTCTTCGGGCATTGTCAACAATAACTGGTCAATGTTGAAAATTTCAAAATTTTACTTTCTGGGATAGACATTGCCCAGTCATTGTCGACAATGACCAATGCCAGCAAGCATCGTCGACACTGACTAGACATTGTCGACAATCGCTGATTTCCGATGATGACAGATTTCCGACACTGACTGTAATATACAGACTGAATCCATTTCAAATCATACAGGAAGTGCAACTTCAAGTCAGAGAATCATTCGTCTTTTAAATATGTCGTTTTTCAAAGGAAATGCGATGACAAGTATATACCGTTTTGAGATAAAAATCATTTTCACTATGTTATGAGTACTCAAAATTTTAGTTTAGTTTCATTTTTAGTTTTAGTTTTTGAAAAAAAGCACAAATTTTCTCTTTAAACCTTTTTAACATTTGACCTGATTAGGATGTTTGAGTTTTCTTTCCTGAATCTGGTGAGGTTGATTGTCATCTTTCGAAATCCGCTGAAACATTAAGAAATCGTTGAAAACAACAAAATGGCGGTGGATTTTCTGAAAATATTAAAAGTCGATTTTTTTAAAAACTCGATCTTCTATTTTTTGCCATTTTTTTTTGTTAAATTTGTACCTATATAAGGAAGATATTCTGTGAGCTTTATATGGGCTAAACGATTTTCATGGTCACGTGAATTTTTTTTCAATTCCTGCATTTTATTTTTAAACATTGATCGATTCGACAATGAATATGAAGAAAACATTCTGTAAGTTGTATAGAGGCAAAATCATTTTTATGGCCACGTGAATTTTTTTCGAAAATTCGAATTTTTGAATTTTACTCGCGAACGATGCAAGATACCATATAAGAGTAAGAGGTATTTTTTTGAGAACTTTTCAGAATGATTAAATTTATTTCCTTAACATTTTTTCGAGTCAGTTATTGTTTGTGAGAAAATACGAAAATTCAATTTTCGTGGCCACAAAAATGAATAAGTCCGCTTAAAACTTTCAAGATTTCTTCATCATTTGAGTACCAATTTAGCAAAAAAAATTGACCGAAAAAAACGTGGGATTTTGGAGAATTTTGAAGAAAAAGTTTGTATTTTTTGAAAGGCAACCCTAAAATTTCAAATACTCAAAACTTTGCGAAAATGATATTTTTCTCAAAACGGTGAAATATGTATCTTCTTATTTCCTTTGAAAAACAACATATTTGAGAGGCGAACGATTCTGTGACTAGAAGTTGCACTGCTTCTCTGATTTAAAATGGATTCGGTCTAAATATTTTTTGATTTTTAATACTTACTGTTACCGATTTTCGTGCAAAAAAATTAGAATGAATATTTCACTACTGAAATTAGTTCTATACACTACAGATTTTTCATTACGTTTTTTTCTTGTTGTGAAGGAATTCTGTATTTATTCATT
Organism: Melikaiella ostensackeni; assembly: GCA_032362435.1. Taxonomy (NCBI): domain Eukaryota; kingdom Metazoa; phylum Arthropoda; class Insecta; order Hymenoptera; family Cynipidae; genus Melikaiella; species Melikaiella ostensackeni. Next base: position 5,873,358 of record JAUMHM010000050.1, read on the forward strand.
CTAATGATAGACTTTTCTTGATTCAGATTCGTCTACTGATTTTAATAATAAATCTAAAACCTAGAAGTGAACAATTGAAATAACGGTTCTAAAAATTTAAAATTCAAGTGTTTTAAGAAGCAAAATTTTATAGTTAATTGAGATTTTTCCCTTTATAATAGCAATTTCAAATTTTTTGGACAGTTTATTAAAAAAAACTTTATATTCGAAATTTTTGTATTTACCTTTAAAGTTTTCCTGATTGAAACTCCAATCGCCTACAGAACAATGGAGTAAGGGATTTGATGTTAATATGAAAATTGCAGTAAGAAACTGCCATGAAATAAAAGTTCTAAAAACTTGCAAAATTTCTATGAATACAGAAAACGCAAGGTGATAATTCATTCAAATCCTGTAATTGGATAATTTGTAGTCTATTTATGTACCTTATAGAAATATATAGGTATATTCTTTCATTGTAGTGCATGAACCTTATCGTAGATAGAATAATATACTTTGCTGAACAAAAACCGAACAAGTTTACATGACACTGTAACACATGCGTTAACAGTGATTCTCACATTTCCCAACAAAAAATCAATGCCACTGTGTTTGTGAAAGTTTCGAACTAAAGAACTCGGTATTTTCTACTCGTAGATGATTGTGCCAAAAATCGACGAAGGAATCGTTGCATGTCCTCGAATTAGCACAAAATGATTTGTGCTTTCCACCAAACTTTTGTACTTCGATATAATTCATTGATACACTGGAACCCCCATTTACCGGCCCTCCATTTACCGTGTTCATAGAATTTCATCCGGCTCGAATTCGTTGATGAGAGGGTCCAAGAGGCCGAGAGAGAGATCGAGTGAGAGCGAAGGAATCGAGCATTTCCGTAGCCACAAAGCGGGTAGTTCGAACGCTCGCGGGCATATTTCGCATTCATTTTTAAATACACGCAAAAGTTCTTACGGCCCTGACATAGCAGGCCATACCCGAGACTGTCGTTAAACGGTAGTTCCAGTGTACTTTAATTTTAATTAATAAGTTATTTATATGGGTATCAGAATAATACCTCATAAGATGGTAAACTTTAGTCAAACATTTTAGACACTTTTTGTCGATAAAATATTAGTATTAAAATTTAAACTTCCTAAATTTTGTGGAAGTAAATATTCAAAATATATATTTGCCTCTAAAGCACGGTGTGTCTTGACTGACTTCAGCCCAAAAGGGCTCTCACCTCTCATTTTTTTTTCTAATCTCATTTCTGTGATACCCCACGATCATTTTGAGACCAAAAGGAAAAACATCCCTAGGCCGATTTTTGAATAAACTTAATTTTATATTTTTCCTTAGTGGTTATTAGGAATATCTTCATGGAAATAACTCCAAACTGGAGCGTCTTTGTCTTGATGCCTGTAATTTAGCATTCGGAACAGGGTCTAAATGTTTCGAAAATATGGCCATCAGAAATTATTGTTTAGTGGAAAGTTTGTCTGAAAGTTTCATTAATTTTAGTTTTTGTAAATAATCTCATTTCCGATGCATCGTAGATAAAGTTGTTCTCATAGAAGTTAAAGTGCTCTTACTTTTCAGAAAAACCAGAAAAAATAAGAATATTATATCTCTCAAACGTCTGAAGTTACAGCGTCCTGAAAAATATTATTTTTTATGAAATATTGTCAGGCGTTGAATTTTTTCGAAATAACTTGTTTGGGGTGCATCTTTTCTTCGTTTTGTCGAAGAACAGTAGACAAATTTTATAACGATTTTCATCGTGCATTCTTGATTTTGGCATCTTAGCTGACAGTGCGTGTCAATGCAATGAAATTTTCATAATATTAGTACAAAAAAATTGTCAATAACACTAGTTTACCAAATTAAAAATTTTTTCCTGCCCACCACATCTTAACATAATTTTTCCATGTATTTTGGCCCACTAAACACGAAAATCATACACCAACATTTTTTTATGGAAGCGTTTCCGAGATATCAATGTTCGAAGTTCTTTTTCTTCAATTTTCAGAGTTGTTCCGACGTTTTTGAGTATATCTCCATTTCTAATTGACAGATTTGCCTAAAAGAGTACTCAAATTAAAGGCAATTGAATCTTGTACAGCTTTCTATCCTTCAGTTCTTAGAGTAGCCCAGTGGTTCAGATGCTAGCGATTTCAGTAAATTGGAAAGGTTGTATTTCTTGGCAAAAATCGAGGTCGAAAATTCACATATCGCCCTGGGATGAATAAAAATCGCACATATTAGCCTGTTATTAAAATCGCTAGCATTTGAACTACTGGGCCTAACTGAAAACTTTTGGATAAAAAGTTGTAGAGTATTCAGTTGCCTTCAATTTGAGTGCTCTTTTAGGGAAATCGGTCAATTAGAACTCGAAATATGCTCAAAAACGTCAGAACAACTCTGAAAATTTGAAAAAAAAATTTTGAACATTGATGTCTCGAAAACGCTTCCATAACAAAATTTTTGCGTTTGATTTTCGTATTTAGTGGACCAAAATGCATGGGAAAATCATAGTGGGATATGGTGGGCAAAATAGCTGTAAACTAGTGTAATCGATTAAAGTTGAAATTTATTTCTTTGGGTTCCACAAGGAACTATACGTATTTTTATTATCACAAAAATAACCTTTTACATGAAGCGCACCAAAAACAAGTTATTTCGAAAAAACTCAATGCCTGACAAAATTTTATAAAAAACGATATTATTTAGGACGCTATAACTTCGGCAGCATGAGAGATAGAACATTCTTTTTTTCATATTTGCTGGAAATTAAGTCTACTTCGGCTTATATAAGTACAACTTTCGTCTACGATGCACGTGAAATAAAATAATATACAAAAACTAAAATAAAAAATATTTTCATACAAATTTTTCACTGAAAAATTATTCCTGAAGGCTGTATCTCCCAAACTATAAGTGATAGAACATCAATTTTTTTGAGTTTCACGGGAAATTTTACACACTTCAATTCTCATTGAGGATACTTTGGATAGAGCATGCACTAAAAAAAAAGAAATTTCGGAAAAAAACTGATCAATGCTGACTTTATGAACCTGTTTCAAATAATTTTAACAAGTTCAAGGTGTCCATAGGTATTCAACATTCACAATATTTTTTTAGATACCAAATCACAGACTTTAAGCCAAAGAAGCTGTCGTTTGGAGTTATTTTCATGAAGATATACATTTGGGTGGTCCAAAAAACCTTTTTTCAATTTTTTAGTAACCATCATAGAACCACATATTCCTCTGGGCTAAAAATAGACACACAAATTCTGATATATTCAAAAAAATAATTCAGAGGTAGCTCAAAGCACTTTTGGGTCGAAAATGGTATTTTCATGAGTTTTTCATTTTCCAATCACAGATATATTAAGGCTATAAATGTATCTTCTGCATGAAATTGTTGGTACATCTAGCCAAAAACTGTTATTTTTTCGTAGATTAAAATAATATTTGGTATCTGTAGAGGTCATTAATATTGCAATTTTTCAGGAACGTTTAAGTATAGGAGCACATTTATACTTCTAAGTATTTTGTATATGGCTCGTCAAAATTCGTAAATACTTTCTGTATGCTAGGGAGAAATCTACTATGGAGACGCGGTTGAAATATTAAACATAAAGCTTTGAAAAATCAACCAAAATTAAACATGTTTATTTTTTCATGCAATAACAATTATAGTTATTTCATATATTGCAATTTTTTTAGAACACATTTTTGACTCTCAATCCCACAACAAAAATGAAAAATAACTATTTCTAATCAATTCCGTTAGAATAATTGCTAAATTGTTATTTGTACTGTATTTTAAACACATCTATCATTCCATATTTATTGATCACGAAATTGATTAATAATCGTAATTTTTCATTTTTGTTGTGGGATTGCGAGGAAAAGATATGTTCTGGAGGAAAAATCGTAACACAAAAAATGCTATAATTGTCATTACACGGAGAAATGAAATTTTTTATTATTTTTATTCACTCTTTACAGCTTCATTTTTAATTTTTCAACCTCATCTCGTGAGTAGATTTTTTCCTTAGTATATATGAAATATCCCAGAATTTTGACAATCCCCATGAAAAATGATTAGGGGTATAAATTTTCTCTTACGTCTAAACGTTTCTGTAAAATTGAAACTTCGATGACCTATACAGACACGAAGTATATTTTTTTAATCTACAAAAAATAACATTTTTATATCATGGATTTGACAAAAATTTCATACAGAGAAGATATTTATAGCCTCAATATTTCTGTGATTGAAAACTGAAAAACTCATAAAAACACCTATTTTTATATAAAAGTGCTTTGAGCGACCTCTAAATATTTTTTTTAATATATCAAATTTGTAGGTTTATTTCTAGCCCAGAGGAACATGTGGTTCCGTGATGGTGTCTGAAGAATTAAAAAAGATTCTTTGTAGCATCCTTATATACAAAATAACCTCCAAAGAATAAGAAAAAATCAAGCTTATTCAAGAATCCCCCTAGAGATTTTTTTCTTTTTGGTCTCAAAATGATCTTGGGGTATCACAGAATTTAAATTTAAAAAAAAAACGAGAGGTGATAGCGCTTTTGGGTTGAAGTCAATCGAGACACACCATGAAAGAGTATCATTTCTTACAGTTTTTCAAAATTTTCCGAAGATGCTTCAAAGTCTAAAACATATTTCCTAATATGGTATCCCACCCTTCAGTTATAGTATCAATGGTCGGACAGGAATCTAATCAGGTTATTTTTTATTTTTGATACGAGTATTTTGAATCTTTTTTCTTCTTCGCCATAAAAAGAGTTCTATAAACTATCTAAGTCGGAGAAAATAATTCCTTGGCTACTAATTCCCGGCCGACAATTGATACCATCGCCCTAAAAAAGTAACTTGAACTAATTTTTTTTTTAAATTTTAACTATTATTTAGAGCATCAACTCGTTCCAGTCTGAAGCAAGTGCTCTTCTTGACGGTGACTCAAAATCTGGAATCGCAGGCACAGCGAGGTATTTGAGAAAAGATGTACAGAAAAAGATATCAAGACTTCGACAAGATAGGGCGTCGTCTGAAGCATTCCCTTGCAGTGCCAGCAGCGTTGAGAGTCTTCCAAGCGGAAGTGGCTCCAGTACACAAGCCCTGGTGCGGGCTGGTAGCAATCATAGCTCGATATCCTACGAAGACAGAGAAGCCATTAGCCCATCGGCCATTGGTCCTGTTCTTTGCAGGGCTAGAGCTTTAGTCGATTATACTCCCAGCCCTTATGACAAAGATGCTCTCAAGTTTAAGGTTTGTCCCTTTTCTTCGCATTCCATCAAATGAACAAAAAATCCACACTCAACTCAGGATTTAAGTCCTTCCTAGAATTTTCGCCAGCTCGCATTTACTGATGAGGGAGTCCAATGGACCGAGAGAGAAGCGCTGTTAGCTCAGCGGAGTTGAGCAGTTCCGTAGCAACAAAGCGGGCAGTTCGAACACTTGCGTACATATTTCGCATTTATTTTTAAACACACATGGAAAATTCTCTTTTCATTAATTACTCTTCATTATTAAAAAAGGTACATCTTTTATGATAACAAACATCTACATTTGTACAAAATACAGTTAATGAATATTATGTATTCCCACTGGAAATGGTTCATACAGTCCTGACTGTTTGCGTCATAGAAATTCTTGGAAGGGCGACACGGCCATCGCAGGCTGTACCCGAAACTGGACATAAATCCAGAGTTGAGTGTATTCATTTCAACATTTTGTTACAATAATATTATGTTCACGCTTTAATAGTAGTTTGTTCATTTCTTGTTCTTCTTGATATAGTTTACTATACATCAAGAGAGTCTGTTACAAGATTTGAATGCGCGATAGAATATTTTCGGAATTTTTAATTAATTATTTATAAAGTACCAATTTTTGGCAAGCTAACACTTAATCAAAGTGTCTATCTGACCCGGAAGTCGGGAAAGTCGGAAAACAACCGAAAATTTAATCCACTGATCGGCATTTTTCTTTCGAATATACTAATATACAAATTAAAAGTGGTTTCATAATTATATTTTATTACTCTAATTCTGAGTTGTCACAGGGAATAAATAAAAGAAATTTTAAAAATCACGTAAAGAATAACAACTATCGTGACTTGAAACAGGGAATTCTCGAAAAGAATTATAATTCTAAGTTCCGATACGGAATTTTAGTAAAGAATTATAATTTTGAGTTTAGGATGGGGAATTTCCGTGAAGAATTATAGTTTTCTCTTCCTGACAGGGAATTTTATCAAAAAATTATAATTTCAAGTTTGGAACAGGGGAATGCATTAAAGAAATATAATTTTGACAATTGAAACACGAAGCATATAAAAACCACGTGGTCAGTTTTTCTTTTGTTTAAATAAATACGAAAATAAAATTTCCGTGAACTTGAAAAGGACACAATAATATGAAAAAATAATAACTGTACACGTGGTTTATGGACACTCCCACAGGGAATTTCCGTAAATAATTAGAATTTTGAATTTGTAACACGGAATTTCGTAAAGAATTACAATTTTGACTTTGGGACAGGCAATTTCCTCAAAGAATTTGAATTTTTACTTTCGTACAGGGCATTTTCTAAAAGAATTATAATTTTTCTTTTAGTTTCACTTTAGAACGAAGAAATTTCGTTAAGAATTATAATTTTTACTTCAGGACATGGAGTTTCCGCATAGAATTATAATTTGACTTGGAACCGGAAATCTTTTGCATGGAACAGGAATTTTTGAAAAGAATTTTTATTCTGGTTCAAAAAAGGGAAGTTTAGAAAGATCCCTGATTCCAAGTCAGAATTCTTCACAGTTTGAAACTTCCCTCTTCCAAATTTGAGAGAAAGGGAGTTACTATATTTCTAAATTATAGTAGAAAATGTTGTGGATAAATATAATTCTGACTTGAAACAGGGAATTTTTGGAAATAAATATAATTCAGACATGGAACAAGGAATTTCCCTACAGAATTATAATTTTCACTTTCAAGCGAAATGAAAATCGACGGAATTCAATGCGATTCAATTCAACTTGTTTATTGAATCCAATAAATTTCAAAGTGAATTAAAGATTCAACTAAATTCCGTTTAATATAATTTTGTTTCAAGAAAATCAAACTTAAAACTTGGATGTCTGGATTTAAGTAAACTCTGCTGAATTTAAGTGTGTGCTATTGAATTCAATTCAATTTCACTAAATTGAAGTGAATTTCATTATTTTTATTTTTAAGTGAACAAAACTAAATTTACATAATTTTAAAATAAATGCAACTGAATTTTGAGTACATTCTGAAAATTGGACTTTTAATTAAAATCATCTGCATTAAAATAGGTTAAAACTTATCTGAATGGAATTCGGTGCGGAAAAAGGGAATTCGGTTTAACTTGTTCATTGAATTCAATGGAATTCAAAGTAAATTAAATTTGATTCAAATAAACTCCCTTAAACACAATTTTATACCAAGAAAATCAATCTTAAAACTTGTATACCTGAATGTCAGTTAACTCGGCTGAATTTAATTGATTGAATTTAATTAATTCAATTTCATCCAATGCCACTGAATTCAAGTGAATAAAACTAAATTCATGTAATTTTATAATAAATACAACTTTTCTGAATTTCAAGAGAATTTTGGACATTGGTCTTTTAATTGAAATCAACTGAATTGAAAAAAAAATTAAAATTAATTGAATGAAATTCAGTGGAATTCAGTGCGGTAAATGGAATTTGATTTTACTTGTTCATTAAATTTAATAAAATTCAAAGTGAATTGAATTTGATTCAACTAAATCCCCTTTGAAATAATTTTGTTCCAAGAAAATTATTCTTAAAACTTGTCTACCTGGATTTCAGTTGTCTCAGCTGAATTTAATTGCGTGCCGTTAAATTCTATTCAATGCCACTATGGTCTTGTGAATAAAACTAAGTTTACGTAAATTCAAGAAAAATGCAACTTTACTGAATTTTAAATGAATTCTGGGAATTGTACTTTTGTTTGAAATCAACTGCATTTAAAAAATTCAAATTAATTTAATGCAATTTAATGGAATCTAATGCGGTAAATGGAATTCAATTGACTTTATTCATTGAATCCAGTAGAATTAGAAGTGAATTATTTTTAATTCAGCTAAATTCCCTTCAACATAATTTTGTTGCATGAAAATTAAACTTTAATCTTGAGTACCTGGATTCAAGGAAACTCTGCTGAATTTAAGTGTGTGCCATTAAATTCTATTAAATTTCACTATGTTCAAGTGAATTCCACTATTTTTATTTTTAAGTGAATAAAACTAAATTTTTGTAATTTTGAAATAAATGCAACTGAATTTTCAGTAATATCTGGAAATTGGACCTTTAATTAAAATCACCTGAACTAAAAATAATAAAAATTAATTTAATGGAATTCATTGGAATTCAATGCAGTAATTGGGATCCAATAATTTAACTTGTTCATTGAATTCAATAACATTCGAAGTGAATTGAATTTGATTCAACTAAATCCCCTTTGAAATAATTTTGTTCCAAGAAAATTATTCTTAAAACTTTTATACCTGGCTTTCAGTTATCTCAGCTGAATTTAATGTACTACATGGGCTGAAAAGTCTTCGGCTTGACACAGAGATGACGCCACAAACAAAAAATCTGTATGCTTGTCATAGAGTACCAACCTTAACTAGAATACTGTCAA
>JAUMHM010000050.1:5882158-5893502 GCA_032362435.1 Melikaiella ostensackeni
ATACCTAGATTCCAGTTAATTCGGCTGAATTTAATTGCGTGCTATTAAATTCTATTCAATGTCACTAAGTTCATGTGAATAAAAACTAAATTTACGTAAATTCAAAATAAATTCAACTTTACTGAATTTTAAGTGAACTCTGGAAATTGTAATTTTGATTGACATCAACTGCATTGTAAACGAATTCAAATTAATTCAATAAAATTTAACGGAATCCAATGGGATTTATTGAAACGCAATGGAAATCGAATTCAGTGCAAGGCAATGTGATGTAATTCAACGGAAATGAAATGAATCGATTTAGAGGTTGTTTATATAATTGAAATGAAGAGGATGCGAGTGAAAAGGTGTAATTCGCTGAATATAGATTTTTGCTACAAAATTCTCTGTACAGTAAATTGTTCCTAACGAGAACTCGAATACAAGGGATTGACTGCGGACAAATTATATACATATTAAAGCAAAAGAGAAAAAAAATTTTTTAAACAGTCTAATTTGTGGATATTTTATTCCTATACTGTCCGTAATTACGATTGAAATGAAATTTTATATCACTTTTCAGACTAATCCTTTCTCGCGCTCGAAGTGAAATAATACATATTGAAATTTGTATTTCAGAAAGGAGATGTCATTGACGTAGTGCAAATGAACAAGAGCGGTCTGTGGAAAGGCGTTGTTCATAACAGAATAGGACATTTCAAGTTCATAAACGTCGAGATTCTGAACGATAGGATACCCAGGCGAGGTGAACCAGAGCGAGGAAAGTGGGGCCAAAGATACAGACAGAAACCCGGATCCGTTCAAGAGCTCTTGCAAAGAATGAATCTCCAGGTAGCAAAGCCATAACTTATATACTAGCATCACCTCGCAAATTCACAACTGAAATGCTGGATATAATTTTTTTCTTGCTAGACAACTCTCTCTATCCTTTAAACTTCTACTGAGACCTATCAGCTTGCTTAATCAGACCTTCCTTTTATTTTCTACAACATTTCTTCCTCTTTAGCTCTTTCGTTCCCCGATCAGAATCTGGATTCTTTAACCTCATTTCATTTTGATTGCATTTAAGATTAAGTTCTTTAGTGAATCCTTAACGGTCAAGAAATCGCCAATTAACTTCCATACAATGTAAGACTGGCTATCAGCTCGTTCAGAGCAGATCTTTCTTCCCTTACTTTTTTTGATTCTTAAACTGTTAACTCATTTAACTCCACAAGAATCCTTACTTATAAGTTCAAAGATAAATTAGAGTTTCAAGAGTTGAGGAGTACACAATTTCGCATTTCAGTGTGCGGATTAAAAATTAAACATTTTCTAATTAGAAGCATGAATGATTAAAGAATTGATGTAAATCATTTATATAATTTAAAAATATCTTCTTGGAAGTGATGTGGTAAGAGCACTAGCGGTTGGCCTTGGAGTAGTCGTTGGCATCTATCTCTAGTTTGCTTCAAAAAATACAAAAATTTAAATGTTGATCATATTTTGATCATATCGACGTTTTCAAATGACAAGTCCCATCTCGTAGAAACCAAATGAAAAGGTGTTAACTCGTAGAAACAAAATGAAAAGGTGCTAACTCGCGTTGCAAAATCTGGAAGCTCCAATATTCCATATCAGTTGTATTGGGAACATCGACGGCCTTAACTCTGTCTCATCTTCTCATTTGGTCTCTCCGACATGAAACCTTGTCATTTGGACACGTCGATATGAGAGTAATTCGAACAGAGTACATCAAATATTTGCATTTTTTTTTGTTTAAAACAGTTTATAGAGGGGTCCCAATTGCTGATGCCAGTACCAACCCCTGGTCCTCTTAGCCTACGATGTATGTCAATATTCGTGATGTTATAAAAACTTTTCATAATTGGAAATTCAGTTATGAAGAGAGTAGAATATTGATACTAGAAGATAACTTAGTAGGGGTGCGGAACTTGTAAGAAGGTTAGATTCACGCCGACATAGACAAATTTAATCACAAAACCGAATAGCAAACAATCAACGTGGCTACTTCGAAGTTTCTAGAATCGATCTTTAGACGCATAGCATGCTGTAAACCTAGAAGTTCGCAGAAAGCACAAACTAACTACGTTGAACTAACCCGTTGTGCATAATGGATGTACAGGAACACATTCCGGTATTCGTGTTGAATGGTTACGAGGATCTGGAGCTGTTTAGGGAGTTGGAGCCTCCGGATTTGGACTACCTTCGCATTCATCAACCGGAGCATCGGGCTAAGATACTTACTGCAGTTCAGCTTCTCCATGACCTCCAATGTGAGTACCTTATCCTAAATTGAAATAACCCAATGATAGTAATCTTAATTTAACTTTTTTCAAAAGTGAAGCTATACTGAATTATAATCATAATTCTGATTTTTAATAAATAAATCAGGTATATAATTTTGATGGTATCGATTTTGGCCAGATAAAATTCAATAATTGAAGATTTTGTCAGTTTTTCCTCTTCTGGCCTGAAATTCTTTATTATTCCAAATTTATAAAAATTCTGTAACGTAACGTTTTCGCCCGAAATTGATCGATCTCATCAGAAAAAAACAACGACATTTATTGTATAGATCTGTCGAAAATACAAGGGTAGTAGGAAATATTACTCAAATATCACGCTATCCTTGTATTTTCTATAGATTTATAGATTTAATGTTGTTTTTTGCTGATGAGGCCCACGGGCTTTGAACGAAAACGTAACGTTATCAAATTTTTGTAAATTTGAAGTAATAAAGAATTTTAAGCATGTACACTCAGAAAAATGTTTGTCTTGAATTAAAGAAAGTGTCTTTAACATAATTTCTTTCATTCAACCAAAAATATCTTTGAAATGGAAAAAATTATTTTAAATTAAAGAAAATTTTTCATTGATACAAACAAAAATTTTTCTGAATCAAAAGAAATTTCTTTGAATCAAAGAAACGTTTTTTTGACTGAGAGGGAATGAATACTTTTCTTTGATTTACAGAATCTTTTTTCTGAGTGTAGAGGAAAAACTTATAACATCTTCAATTATAAATCGAGTAAGTTTGAAATTTGTAACTTTTATTTAACGTTGTTGATAGAGTTCGTTTGATAGAAAAAAATAGTATCATAAACGAAAATGTATGAAAAGTAGCTTGTCAAATTTATAAACATTTGAAACATTACTGGACAGTGGACACAAAGATGTCGAACGAACACTGGTGTCTTCATACGTTCAAAAATCACGAAAAATCAAAAAGAGACAACAGGCTTGCAAGTTTTTTTTATTTATCCCAAGCTCAGGCAATTAGTTTAAAATGGCTTCAAAATTGAGAATGGATATATCAAACGAAACCACCCTTATGAGAAGCAACTTACTCTGAAAAATTACAAGATAAATCTATGATGTTTGAGAACAATTTTAAAGAATTAAAAATTATTTTCATATAATTGACCCTCAAAGAACAAAGTGCGACATGGGAACTTTAAATTATTTGATATATTAACATGAAAAGTTAACCACAATATAAGTGCACTGTTGTAGAGTACGCTTCATATATCTGAGTTTGCCACTTTTTTTAAATTCTCTCAAAAACCACATTTTTTTACCATTTTTTAGGAAGCGGGACTTTAAGATCACAGGATCCTCTTATAAAAGTATTTTGTTAATCAATTCGCGGAAATTTTTTGGATGAACTTGATTTTTTATTATTTTTTACTAATTACTTTACTTTTCTTCACGAAAGTATTTGGTTTTTTCTATTTTCCCAATTTTTTTATCGCTTTACTTATCATTCATTTTTGTAATTCGGTAACTCCAATTCGAAAAAAGTTTAATCAGTATATATAAGGTCGGGCTTTTGTATTTCATAAGAGTTTTATACTATAAATAGAAAAAATCAGAATTTTTCTCAACTGTCTTGAAACAAACAATATATATTTTGTCTGGCTCGTTTTTATTTGCCAAATAGCGACTTTTCACATTCCATGAAATTTTTCAACTTTATTTTTGAATGAGTTTTCTAACTCAGAGCCTTTTAAGTCAAAAATATTGAATTTAAAATAAAAATACTTCTTTAAAACTTGAGAGAACGGGAATTTAAACCATTTGGATTTAGATTTAAGATTACTATGACTGTTTCAGATGCCCCCTGTCGTGTAAAAAAATCAAGAACCTGAATTTTGTACCTAATTTTGAGGTGAAATCTTGGTAGTATGAAAATGTAAAAAAAATCAAAAGTAGTAACTTGTAGCAAAGATTTTGTTCAAAAATCGATTACGTTTGACTTATGAAATACTACAACTACAAATTATGAGGAATTTTCGTATGTTTTAGTATTAATGATTTTAATCCTCTGCACAGAACACTTTCACTTTATAGTTGAAAGGTTAAAGAATGATCAAAGATTTTCTGCACTACTTCCGTCAAAAACTTGACTATTATGGAGTGTTTAAGCATTAGTGGCTTAAAAGTTATTTTTACGCACTGCTTTATGTGCCACAGCCACGTAAATAATTAGTAATTTGAGAATGGTATAATATAATAAAACATGAGAATTTAAGAATGGCAAATTACGTTTTCTATTTCAAGCAGTTGATTTCTTTCTTGTCGAGGTGCTTCAAAAAATTAATAGGGACCAAAAAGTAGTATGTAAGATTTCCCTTCAATATAGAGTCTTATGAAGTAATAGGTACTGGAGTTATAATTTTATTTGGTCTCAGAGGGGCTTTTATGTATAGTGGTAAGTTTGGCTTATAGGGGTAGTTGTGTAGAAAAATTGGAAAAGTATTGTTTCCTCTTTTCCCAGCTTCTATCAGCTATACTGTTCGACATTTTTAGACTTCTTTTCTGTCTTCTAAACAATTCCAGATGATTATTATAAGATTTTTTGCGTAGATTACGAATCTATTAACAAAAATGCTCCATAGCACGTCGAGTTTTTGAGTAAATCGGAGTCAAAAAGTACAAAACATGCGTTTTTTACACTATTTGGCAGCTCTTAAAGAATAATGAGACGTGCTAAAATCCTTGACTGGGACTCAAGTAAAAGCTTAAACATGTTCGTTCAAAGTTATTATACCAAAAACTAAAGGAAATTATCATGAACCCGTTGGGGACCGTTTTTTAATCGTGCGCCGCAGCCCGTGCTTTCTACTCGAAATGAAATGAACGGGCTCCGGCGCGCGACTAAAAAACGATTCCCGAAAGCTCCGACTAGCTCTATGCTAATGTCCTTCAGTTTCAAATATGATATCTTTAAAGGAAAAGTCTTAGACTTTCATTTGAGCTTCAGTCGAAGATTCTAGCACGTCTCGTTATTTTATTATGAACTTCAAAAAAGAGTCAAAAACGCGTTTTTTTTTTACATTTTGATCCTGATTTACTTGAAAATTTTACGTGCTTGAGCACTTTTGGTCAACAGATTCGTAATCCACGCAAAATATCCTATAAGAATCACCTGGACTTGTTTAAAGGACAAAAGTCGTGACGGACAGTGCTTTGATTTAGTGCATTCAATAACTGTAGAAAGATTCTATTGAAGAAAGAATAGTTGAATAACTTTCATTGCATTTTTAGCTTTACCGTGCTATTTGCGTTTAAATTCAAATTAAATCCAAAGGGTCATAATTCTAAGTAACTCAGTAAGAAATACGCATGCTTTCAAGTGGGGTTTCAATCCCTCAAAAGATTTCCATCTTCCCTACTTTACCTATACTGAAAATACTCAAAAGTACTGAACTGTAAATTCTGTTTCCGTTTTGCCGACAGCCGGAAGTGAGGGGGACTTGGCTTCGAGTTCTGAGGGTGATGAGGTCGGTCGCCTTGCCTCAACCTCTGGTCAGACATCCGGTCATTGCTCGCCCTTCAATCGTCGACAATTCCCTCGAGATTCCGGATGCTACGACGCCCACAAGAATCCCACGAGACGTACCTTGAGTCCAGAAACCTCAAAAGTCTCCAGGGAGAACAACCTCGATGTATCGGTCCAGGGTAAGTGTGCTGGTACCGATAGCATACCTTTGTCCGAGGCTAAAGACGATTTCCATCCGAACATCCCGATATCCGGTACCGTCCAGAAAGAACACCCGTTTGAGAAGTCTCCTTTGCTGCGCAGTGGCAACGTTCGCTTCATCGCAAAAAGGGGGAATTTTGGGGAAACTGTTGTAATCGAAGATGCCTGCGAAAGTGCCCACAAACTAGGTGTGGTCAAGTATGTCGTCGGTGGTAACAGTGACCTTGGCTTGGGATGCGAGCCCGGAAACGCGACAGCGAATTTAAGTCAAAGAGGCTGTCTGAGCGAGAAATCTAGTGATTCGGGTGTTAGCTCCTCCAGCCTTAGTTCCGCACCGCCACCCAGGGACAAGAATCTTGTTGCCACCGCAGCGTCCGATTCACCGACCAAAAACTTTGGCAATTTCACGCGAAGCTCACCAACCTCTCACGCTACTGCCGCCAAAAGTCAGAGCAACGATGCCAGTTTCCAGTAGGTAAGTGGGATTCGTCCGGAATAGAGCGTTTTTATGAACTACCATGAATTCGATTAAGAGTTTCACTAACTGATGCGATTCTTCTTATGGTCCAGCCATTTCATCGAGAAATATCTACTGAGCTATCCTGTTACAACAGATTTGCTTCCTAACACAAGCTGAATGAAAAAAAGTGTGCTGGAAAAGATTTTCAAAATTCGCATTTGTAAAAGCTGTTCTTTTAGAAATAAACATGCGAACATTTGAAAATGGTATATTATGCATCTAGGGATGAAAACAGACGTTTTTTATCGAGCGCGATGATGCAGAACCGAGACGAGTTCTGCAAACATCGCGCGAAATAAAATACACCTGCTTCATCCCGTGATGCATACGATATTTTCTTTAACGCATGATGGAAAATCGCGGATTGGAATCATGTGAAGCGGGTCGGACATTGCTGTTTATTGACCGGTGAAAAAAAGTCGTGACAGGGGAAGAAGCTAGTGACGGATGGAAAATAACTCGGCCGTGCTGTAGTTTTGCGTGATTTTTTTTTTCGAACTGCAGTTTTTTCCCCTCTGTCAGGAGTTTTTTCCCCAGTTATTCCCCCGGTCAACAAACAACAAGGGATACCCCGCTTCACATGCTCGAAAACTGGCGGCTTTCACTCATCTGTTAAAGAAAGGAATTTTCCTCGAAAAATATTCAAACGAAGAATATATGTCCGACGGGATTTAAATGAAGTATGCAATTCTATGAGTTTGTAAGAGGAAATTAACCATTATCATACAACAATATAATATGGAAGAAATTACAATTCAATGTAAATGATTTTTCTTATATATATTTTTTTTAAAGAGCCATTTTTTTCAAAAACACTACACTGCACAGTGAAAAATGTTTGCCGGATTTGCAGAAATTTTAGTCAAAGTAGGAACAGCATTTGATTATATTACTAATTAAATATATTAGTATTATTATACTTTGACTGGAAATTGCTCAGAGTATATAAAAAACTTCCGATCACACTCACTTTGATTTTTCACGTTAGACGGTAACTGAAAATCGAATTTTTAGTCAAAATTGTTTTAATTGTTCTGAATAAATTACTGGAATCTCATTTTGCAATTCCAGTTTTTGAAGTAATTTTGAAAAATAAAAGAATTTATTTTGTCACTACAATTAAGATCCTTCAAAATATTTTATTCAAATGAATCTGACTGCTAAGGCTGTTTGATAATTTTGTACTAGAAACTTTTGGATTCTTTATTCTTTTACAATAACTTATATTTATTTTATCGCTAATTATATATTTTTTAAGAATGTCTCATCATGGATATGCTTTTTCGCACACTTTTTCTGTAGGTTCTGCTAAAATCTCCACATGTAGCAATTTTTTTTCTTGAATCGTAAAATGAGTGAACTGTAAAGGGTTGTCGCTTGTCTTTCTTTTACTAAAATCTTTTATGAACATCAGAGTTGTAAAATAAAACTTTTAAAAAACGATAGAGCTCAAGCATGATTTTTATTTAAGACGATTAACATATTTTATAACTTTAAGGGAGATAGGGGATCTTTTTCAGAATAGAAAGATTGACCTGAGTTGTTCATTTTTATCTGTAACAAAATGGTTGTTCTTTGTATTTAATACTGTCTGTATTCAAGCTCATCAAGTTAATTTTTTATAAATACCCTCAGTTGAAACAAGAGTTACAAGAAATGATAACGTTTCTATATCTGTAAAGTTTTGTAAATATTTTCATTATTTTGTAAAGGCAAACGTACAAAACTCTACATTAATGTATGTTTAAATAAAAATATTACATTTCTACTTGACTTTCATTGCAGGAAAGTACATTTTTGTATCCAAACATTGAATCCAGTAGTGATTTTTCAATTTATATTTGATATAAATTAGAACAATATTGTTAAAAACAAACACTATTAAACAAATATTTTTTTCATGCGTGGCTAACTTCTTACTAAATTCAGATCTATATCTACTCCAAAATTTACTTGAATTTACATTGAATTTGCATTGAATTTGCTTTGAAGTTAATTGTATTTACTGATACTCATGCATATCATAGTCTAGTATGAAAATTTACAAACTTTGAAGTCGACAGCAATTTTTAAATAAATTGTTTGAAAATGAAATTTTCGTAAACGAATGATCTAAATGTAAATATCACCATTGCATCTGTGAATTAAATATATGGAATTAATATATTCAATCACTGCAAAAGTTACTCTTGTTTTAAGTGATAACAAATTCTAGCAGAGGGAAACCTTTTTTTATTAATCTTTCATTTTCTGTAATTTTTTATTATTGATTAAGGATGCTTAGCAAATGCAGAGTTGAACTTTTGACAGCTCTTCAATATTTCTTGCATAAATTGTACACTAACATTTGACAATGATAGCTGAAGAAATCATGATACTCAGTGTCTCAAGATCTGATAAAAGTTTATTGAAAACTCAGTATTTTTAGAACTTATTATTTTTATACATATTATTATAGATTTAATGTATTCATTAAGAAATGAACAAAGCAATATCTGATGCTCTAAAAGTTGTTTTTTTAAATCGTAGTTGAATGAATAATCAAATTTTTAAAATAAAGTGGGGAAAAAAATTCTCCGAACACAATAATACAATAAATTGCAGTAAACCCCATTCAAAATCCTTCAGTTTAAAAACCTGAAAAATTCATGGTATTCCAACGAAGAACAATTAATGAAAACATCTAACAAAAGTATTTTTCAGAATTAATTAATTCTGGGATCTGGTATGTCAGACTCTGAATACGTTTTAATAATGTGATATCGTAGCAATAGGCGATCGATTAAATATAGTTAGTAGGGTGATTCAAGAAAAAAATCTTGAAGAGTTCGAAAAAATATTTCAAAATAATTTTCCACGTCAATTAAGACTTTCTTCTTTTTCATTATCTCTAAAGTGGTCTTATAAATTCTCATTAAGGAGAGCATATTTAATCCATTCAAGTCCATAAATTTCTTTTTTTCTTGAATCTCCTTGATAGGTAGACACAATTTAAAAAATTTACGAAACATGTATCCAAAATTAGCAATGTTATGTGCGCTTGGCAATTCTATCAAAACCGAATCTATGATTTAATTAGGTAGAAGCTACGTCTCAAAACATTTTAGCACATGTGCAAGGAGTTCAAAATTTGTAATTAACGATTCTCTAGTCCAGAACAATAAAAACGCAGACACATCGAATTTACTTAAAAGAAACATAACTTTCAGTAGCTAATCACTTACAAATAAAATATTTCAATATTAAATTAGAAGCCACTGAATATTATATTGAATTAATTTTCGTGTGAATGAAGTATGAAATAATGTTCGGATCTCTGAATAATATTTATGAGCGAAATGCGACAGATAGATTCCACTCGAATTATTTCATCGAGAGAATGATTTATCAGCACGTCACTAAACTTGTTAGGCTGTGTTATATCAATTGACATTTTAATTGACAAAACAGACGACGTCCTCTTTTCAAAGAGTTAAATTATAATACCCGGTCGGTATTATAAATACTAAACATGAATCATTGTAATCACTCATTTAAGATCATAAATTTTATTTTCAAGTAATAAATTATAATTTTCTACTTTTTCTGCTTTGGTCCGAATTCAGTTAAGTGTCTTGCTGGAAATATTTCTACATATTTGAAATATATCGTCCAATAAATAATTTATCACAATTACCACTGAAACCGCCATTGACGCAAGCACGATTTCTGACGAAAGACAATCTTCGCTATCGGGTTGATCATAGTTTCCGACGTGATAGTGAACTGTAAATCTGTACATTGGCCTCACGGGGAAAGTTAAAATTTACAAAGAATAATGTACATAACCATAGAAACCTAACGATGTTTTGTATCGAACCTATCTTTGCCAAAACTTAAGACTAGATTCTATTAAATGACTATACAATAACGTTGAATCTTATGTACATCTTTGTAAAGTGTAAAACGGCGGATGTATTAATTATTAGTTGTTATACATAGAATTTAGAATCGTTTATGTACATTAATAATGAAGACGATGGCTATCGACGAATATAAAAGCAGCTTGCAGATGTTAATATTAATGATTTATGTACATCGACTTTTGCGATATCGTCTCAGTTAATCCATATAGCTTCCCATTTTTATCTAGTTGTACCGAAAAGATTTAATTTTTATCCAGCGAACAAGCTCACTTCCAATATCATTATATTATGCAAAAAGATTCAGAATTAATTAACTGATGCAATATTTGAATCTGCGATGAACTGAGTTCGGCGATTATGTATTTGAAGTGTGCAGGGAAAAACGATAGCAGGTTTTCAACATACCAAAATTCATCTACTTTTTAGTTTTTTTAAAATTGTAAAGTCTTCCATATATGTCTTTAGAACTCAAATTGGTTTATTAATTAATGAATATCAAAATCACAAGAGTTCCAATATGCAAATGTCATTCAGATTTAATCTAAATAACTAATTGCACTTATAAGAGATGAATTTTAATTCTAATAATATTTTTTATTAAGGCTAACAACCATCTTTTTTCCTTGCATTCTTCGAGTTATTTATGTGACGCGATCGACCGAGCCTCAGCAGCGATAACATTTGTCTTAATTTATTTTTTTGTGTCTTTTATAATGAGTTCAACGACTCGATTCGAGATAGTTTAAAAGGATTCGTGAGAGAGACACTGGTTTCTATAATGTTGCTGTAGATTATCCGTTCCATCGAGTAATAAGGTGCATTGAAAGAAAGAGAGAAAAAGATGTTAATTAGTGATGAGTTTATGAGATGTGTATAAATAGACACGATAGTGATTTTACATATATTAGCTCGGAGGGTAAGCATCATTCGGTG
>JAUMHM010000050.1:5901876-5921424 GCA_032362435.1 Melikaiella ostensackeni
AAAATGTTTGATTCGGAAGAGCTTATCACGCTTGCCGGTAAATAACAATGACATACAAACATACCTTGCTTATCACTGATAAGATGTTTTTATTAGTGCGGCAGATGTGGTGCCACCGACGGTCGTGTATCCATACTTCGTAGCCAAAACTTTGTAACAGGAAAATGCATTGAAGCTTGGAGGGCCTGAGTACAATTTCTATATTTTGAGTACACTCTGTGAATACAAACTCAATTTTTATTGTGACAACACTGATTGAGGATTTATTTTCCCAACTTACTGGACAATTTTCTGATTTTTCTCCCAAAATTCAAAGAAATGGCCACTACTAGATAAACTCTTCTTGCTCCCACTGTTTGAGAAAAAAAGACAGTACAGTCAAATTATTATTTCTGGTGGAACAAAATGTTAAACATTTTTTTGTTTTAGTCTGTATGGAGGCCCTGAGTCCTGAAACACGCTGTTCTGTAAGTGCTTACGATTTTTCGTTATTAACAAAAATCGACAACGTGTTACTTTTTTTAAGATGTATATTTAGATTGTTGCTGAGTAGAATAAAAATAAAATATAAATAAAAAAGGACTAAATGAATATGAAAACAATCCATATGGTACAAATTAATTCGTATCGGAAATATCTACAAGTCTAGCTAAAAAAAATATTTGTCTTGAATTGAAGGAACCGTTTCTTTAACATCATTTTTTCATTACCAAAAAATAACTTCAGAACAAAGAAAGCCATTTCAAATTGGAGAAAAAGTATATTACGTAAAAACATGTCTCTACAAATATTTTGCTATAAAATAACATAACACCATTAAATTTACAAATCGCTTGAAATCTTCAAAATCCCACAAAAATGACTTATAATCATTTATAATCTGTGGGAACCTCTTGAAACCTCTAAAAAAACGGCTAATATCCATAAAATTTTGCGAAGTATTTCGAAATAATACGAGATCCCTTGAAAGGTTTGAAATCTATCTTAAATCATTGAAATCTTTGAAATCCATGAGTTTCTTTCCAAGTATCTTAAAATCTCTGAGAATCGACTAAAACCTGTTAGAATTCCTCAAAATCGCTTAAACTCCATTATAATATTCGAAAATCCTTTGAAATTCCGTTGAATCTTTTGAAATCTTATAGAATCCTCTGAAATCGGTGGATGTACTTTGGAATCTTTGAAATTCCTTAAAATCCTTTCAAATCCCGTGACATCTTCGAAACCCCTTTAAATCTTTAAAATACCATTAAAATACCGTAACATCTTTTGAAATAAGTGAAAAATTGAGAATCTCTCTAATGGTATAATAGATAGTTTCTACTAGCTCTTAAAATGTTTTTGGATCATTTTAAATCTCTGAACTCTATCGTAATTCTTTGGAATCATTTGAAATACCTTAAAACTTTTGTAATCCCTTGAAATCTTTTTAAACCGCTAGAAATCACATGAAATCCCTAAAAGTTTGGAAAATCTCGTGAAATTCTGTAAGAATTGATATGCTGTTGATTTAGGAGTAACAATTATCAAATCTTACGTAAGAATGGAGGAAGTCGCAAAAGTCTTACGAATTCTCACAATAGCGGGGAGGGAGTCTAAAATTTAAAAAATCATCCTTACGTAATTACACGAGTGGAACAGTTTCATGGCAGTTTAGTGGCAGGTCTGACCCAGGTCTGGCTTTATTGAGACCGTCTAGTCTGAAGGGTCTGATGTGGCCCACATTTGGTGCTGACCAGCCTTCTAAGAACAAAAAACTGTCCAAGTTTGATCACCGAATTTTTAAAATACACTTCGAAAAACTGACAGGGTGTCTAAAATTATAGGAAATAAAAAAATCGCACTGTCAAAACAAGACTTTTTTTTCTTATCACCTTGACAGTCTGGTCTGGCCCAGGTTTGGTGCGGACCAGCCTTCTACCTGATGTGGTAAGACAGGAATTGACGAGTGACTGATTCTCACTCTTTACTCTTTCCGTGGACATTCCTGGTCTAAAATGATAGGAAATCGACTAGAATTATTTCTATGACCAGTCACAGGGGTGCCCTGCACCCCCCGACGAGACGTTGGAAAGGAGTAGGGATGAAACTTTAATTATTTCTATGACCAGTTACAGAGGTGCCTTGCCGCCCCTTACGATACGTTGGAAAGGGGTAGGGGTGGAACATAAACTATTTCTATGACCAGTCACAGGGTTTACTTGCCCCCTCCCCACCCCTCACGATACATTGGTAAGGGGTAGCGGCATGACATAAACAATTTTTGTGACTAATCAGTAATCACAGGAGTGTCGCAAGTTCCTTTTCAAGATAAAATGTGTGTCACATGAAATGTGTTTTTTATGTACAATTCAAAACACCATAGAAAATGAAATTTTTTTGCAGTCTTTTGTTGAGCATTTATTCAACTGTTACTATTTATATATTAATTACTATTTATTTGTTATGTACTATGTATTTATTCATTTACTTGTGACTAGAAGGTCTAGCTAGTTAGGGACCATACGGTCTGGTCAGGGGCTAGCCAAAAAAAAACGTAACACTTTTGGTCAGGACCAGGCCAGAGCGTATGGTCTGCGCCAAGACTGGAATCCAGACGGTCTGGTCTGAGCTTGGTCAGCGCCAGAAGATTTTTTCACTCGGGAAATGGACAAACTTGCTGCAAAAAATAAATGGAAGTAGTATCAACTGCATGCTATCCATCAATTACAGGGAATAATAATTTTGAAGTACATTATAGCATCAAATACGTAGTAAGCAGCAATATGATCTATTACTCCAGTTGTGACGATATGATAAGCGTTAATAATAGTAATATAGGAACTACATAGCTATGTAATTGGTAGTGTTTGAAGGGTCAACGTATTTGCTAATCAATACATATACACTTCCGTATAAGTGTAAAAGCAATGAAGTGTAATTTTGGCGGCTGGTCTTTATGTCGAGTACACACGATGCATTTTGACAAATTTCCCTGGTGTACATAAACATCTAGATACAGGAACGAAGGGATGGTCTACTGGATTTACAGTTTGAAATTTGCCGTTAATAATCAATGGGCGATTATTCATCACAGTTTCATTAATAACGTTGATGTAATTCCTGTTATGTGGATATTCTAATGCAACTAATCCATGAATTTAGCATTATCACTATTAATTAGAGTTTATTTCAATCACACCGGGAGCTTCTTGATACAAATATACCCTGTTATCCTAATTTTGAATGTTTCAAATATGACGCTATCAAGAGTAAGCCCTGCCCTGATTGTTTTTCCTATCACGTCAAGTTTTTGAGGCTTTTTGAATATTTTTTTAATTTGCAAATCACCCAATGAGTGGATGTAGAAAATTTGTTTAAAAAAAAAGTGATACATGAGGTCGATGCTCTTCTGAGCACTGAATCCAAAGACTATCTTCTTTTTTTTTATAGCTTGAACGACTCTAAAGATTATCGCAAGGAAGTATGAAAAAATGTAGAAAAAAAATGATTTGAAAATAAAGTTAATACATTCAACGAAATATTAACTTCCTTCCATAAAGTATGGTTCACGTTTTTCGTATTTTAATACAGGAAAATGTAAAAAAAAAGTTTACATTTCCGTCACTGATCGTTCTCAAGATACATGGCAGAGACGAAATTTTCTGTTGAATTTGCTGGAATTTCTTTATTGAAAGTGAATTTAAATTGAATTCTAGTAAATTCTACAGAATCTGAGCAAATTTAGGACTAGTGGAAAGAATATAAGAACTTAAAGGGAATTTGAGAGAATTTAAGTGAATTCTAATGAATTCATGTTGGAAATTCAAGAGCATATTCAAGAAAAATAAGTCTGGAACTCACAAGGGGAAGGCCTCCTCTGCGATCTTGACTTTTTGATGAGACTATCATCAATCGATAGTACGTCAAAAATACTTAGACACGTGTCCTAGCTTTTTTGTAAGTGTGCCCTTGTTTGAGAAATATGCGCGTTTGAAAATCACGATCGCCGCGGCTGCGTAAGGTTCACCGAGTCGCGCGCGGTTGCTTTCACCAAGCACCACCGGTGCAGCGGTAAAGAGCCTGCGCAGCGACCACGCTGCCGCTGGTTCAAACCTTTTTGTCGACATTTTTTTTATTTTATTTTTTTAATTTTTCGCATTGTAAACATGTCAAATAATCATTCTTTAATGCTCCCCTAGCGATTAAATTTTCTCCTCAAAAATAGTTGTATTACTGGGAAATAAATATCATGCAGAAACGTTATACACATCAGAAGCAACGCGTTAAATTTCATAGCGTAAAAAGGCACATCTGTGATTGAATTCGGAAAAAATGAGTGTGCGTATTTATTCTGCTTTTTCTGAATCCGGTTTCGGACTCATTATCATGATTCATGGAACGAAGGAGAGAGTCGGGCCAGCCATCCCTGTCGTCGATTCTCATGCATGATATTTATTTCCGAATAATTTAACTGTTTGAAAAAAAAATTAATCACCGAGGAAGCATTAAAAAATGATTATTTGACATATTGGCAATGCGAAAAATTAAAAAAAAAAAATTTCCACAAAAAGATTTCAAACAGCGGCAGCGTGGTCGCTAGACAGGCCCTTTACCGCTGCATCGACGGCGCTTGGTGAAAGCAACCGCGCGCGACTCGATGGACCTCTGGCAGCCGTGGCGACCGTGATTTTCAAACCTTTATAGTTGTTGAACAAGGACCCACTTACAAAAAAGCCGGGACACGTGTCTAATTATTTTTGACGTACTATCGATTGATAGTCTCATCAAAAAGTCAATGTCGCAGAGGAGACCTTCCCCTTTTCAGTATGACTTTCTTTTTAATTTTCTTTTTCTGATTTTCACTGGCTAGAATTACTTTGAAAGTTACTTCGCAATGAATTCTAATAGATTCGAGAGAATTAAAGACAATTCAAGGATATTGGAAGTAATTTAAGTGAATGCTAGTGAATTCATGCTGGCTTGCAAGAGAATTCAAAAGATTTTAAGAATGTTCAAGAGAATGTAAGGGAATTCCACGAAATTTAAGTTCATTCTAGTGAATTTAAGAGTATCTAAGGAAATTTGAGGATGTTGAAGTTCAGAATGAAAGAAACTTGAAGGAAATTCAAAGGAGTTATGGGAATTCTAATAAATTCAGGTGAATTTCAGAGAATTCAAGACAATTAAAATATATGTGAAAAATTGAAAATAATTATTTGAAATATTTGTGAAGAAAATTCTACATACACTTATACCTCATAATTAGCGAATAAAAAAAAATTACAAAAAATCTCAAAAATCTGACATGCAAGCCAAAAGTGAAGGTCAGTTTCGAAATGCAGCACGATTTCATCAATTAAAATGGACAGACTGTGAATAAAATTGAGAGCTTGGTATTTTACTTACTGAAATTTTTGTCTTTTTTTTTAAAAAAAAATTTGAGCATGAGAAAGTTTTCCTAGGTTTAATAAAATTAAATGATTTCCAGAGCTTCCAAAGTTTGTTTTAGTTTCATGAAATCTATAAAAATGGGATTTTCTCCTAGATAAAAAAGTAATATTATCGATTTATTCAAAACTCTGACCCAAAAATCAACTTTTCCGTGCAAGGCTATTTTTGACTACTAACATTTTTTTACCGACCTCCCTTCTTAGGTTTCTATTTACTGTATATCTGTGGGTAATTCTGCACGAAGAGGTCACTTTCGCTTTCCCTCGTAATAACTTT
The DNA here is from genome assembly GCA_032362435.1 of Melikaiella ostensackeni. Lineage (NCBI taxonomy): Eukaryota > Metazoa > Arthropoda > Insecta > Hymenoptera > Cynipidae > Melikaiella > Melikaiella ostensackeni. Next base: position 5,907,586 of record JAUMHM010000050.1, read on the forward strand.
GAGCAAACGTTTTCAATCATTAATGCGAGAAATTTAATCCATAAGCAGAAAATCATGTCCAAACTAAGCAGCTTAATCGTCATTAGGTGGAGTAGTCCATTCATAACGTTAGTCCCACCAAACTCCAGTAATGCAAAAGAAAGTATGAAAACCAAGCCAGAATCTAAGGAGTTCTGATCAGTTTGTATTTTGCACTGAGGAGGGCACCAGTTTCCTGCAGTTCGACCGCTAAGATGAGAAAAGACCATACATTCCTCCAGAAATGTGATGAAAATTCTCAACCGTGAATAAAACCTTAACAAGTTCAGAGACTTCCCTAAATTTCTATTTTAAAAAGTTAATTTTTAAAAAGTCTTACAAATCTCAAAACCCTTCCACAATTTCAAAAACTTTCCATGATTTTTCAAAATTCTGCATAAATTTCCAAAAGTTTCAATAACTCCATAACTTTCCAAAAAGTTTCCATAAAGTTCCACATTTCTCCAAAACGACCCAGACTTCCAGAAACCTTCCGCACACTTTGCAAACTATCCAGAAATTTTGGTAAATTTTCATAAATTTTCGAAAGATTCCACACACTTCCGAAACTTTCCATAAATTTCCGGTAATTTATCAAAAGTCATAAATTTTTATTACCATTTTTTACAAATCAACTACTCATCGTGAATTTTGTTGTCATTTCAATGTCCTGGAATATTAGAATTGCACGGCACTTGTTCGTTCGCTTTAAAATTCTCAAGAATAATAATTTAAATTTTGAACCGGAAACTTCATTAGCAAAAAATGACAACTACAAGTGAAGAATATTGAAAAAGCACTAAAACATATTGAAAAATAAGCACGTGGAAGAAATTGACGTAATTTTGTAGATTATTTTTTTGGTGGCAATGCGAATCGTCCCAGACCACGATTTTCGTAAGACTGTTTAGAAGAAGATACTCGAGGTGTAACATGATGCCCTTATGGTACACATTTTCGTCTAGCTAAAAAAAATTTTAAAACTTGTTGTGTATATTTAACAAACCTGTTCTTGTTAAAAATTGAAGCCTTCGGAAAATTTATGTTTGACAGAAAATAAATAGTACAAATAAAATACTAATCGTGAATTATTTTGTTATCATTGAAATGATCTTGGCATATTAGAATTGCACGGTACTTGTTCGTTCGCTCTGAATACCTCAAGCATGATAATTTGAATTTCAAACCAGAAAATTCCATAGGGAAAGCTGCCAACTACGCGTGAAGAATAATGGAAAAGAACTAAAGAATATTGAAAAATAGGCACGTGCAAAAATTGACGAAATTTTTTAGACTATTTTTTTGGTGGCAATGCGAAGCGTCCCAGATCAGACATATTCACAATGCGAAAAATAAAAAAAATAAATATATTTTAAAAATGTCGACAAAAAGATTTGAACCAGCGGCAGCGAGGTCGCTAGGCAGGCTCTTTACCGCTAGACTGGCGGCACTTGGTGAAAGCAACCGCGCGCGACTCGGTGAACCTTACGCAGCCGCGGCGATCGTGATTTTCAAACGCTCATAAGTCTTAATCAAGGGCCCACTTACAAAAAAGCCGGAACACGTGTCTCATTATTTTTGACGTACTATCGATTGATGATAGTCTCATCAAAAAGTCAATGTCGCAGGCAAGGCCTTCCCCTTGTAAGTCGCGAATTCAAGCTAGTAGTTAAAATTTCTGAATTAGAGAAATCCATCACTGTGAGCTGTGAAGGTTAGCCATATAAAGAGGCACTTCACGGAATGAAAAAAGGTGTCAAGAAGCGACTTTTTCATGCCTATGCCAAAAAAATAATATTTAAGCTCGAATATGTTCAGGACTACTCTTGTTTGTGTCAATGAATTACACTAATGATAAAAAAGGGAAATTTAAATATTCTTTTAAGAAACTTACTCTTGTCAAAATTGCCCCGTTCCGGAGAATCACCCATATAGGTATATACAATGAAAATTGTAACACTAGGATGTGATTTCACGCGAGAAAAGAATTGGAGAAAAGTTCCGTACTTATTCGTCGATAATAGTATACGTGATGCAGGTTGCAACGTGAGATTTCGTTATTACAAGGGCGTCTTAATGAAATATGGTAGACGTGTTTTTCGCGAGTTCATGGAGAGAGGGACGAAGAGACGATCTTCCAGGTTCTAAATCCACCCGTGGGACGTACCTACCTATCTTTCAGAGAAGTTGAGCTCTGAAATGATCCTGGATAGTTGAAGTATGTGGGTACGTGCTCCGTCGAGACTGACAATATTGAGACGGGTTAAATCCTTAGGAAATTGGTTCATTTATCGCACCGCATCACACCTAAGACACACTGGCATCCACTCTTGCGAAAAAATAACTTTTTCATATTTCTCTTTTTTTAACTTCATATTACACGAATGAAGAAATACTGCGCTCATTTCCGAACTTTCAACCATAGATAAGTTAATCAAATTTTCATTTAGTGTTAAAATTGTCTTCATGATTCACTGAAAAAATGATTGCTATCAAAGTAACAAAATTTTTTGGTTATTACAACAAAACCTTTGCTGAGTCAGCTACATGTTGTTGATTCATCAACAGTTTTGTTGAAAAACCCCGAACTTTGTTGGGATAACAAAAATATATTGTTGCCTCTATAGCAACTAAATTTTTTTCCAGCGAACCAGGAATAACGATATGTATTATTATCTATTAAATTACCTTAAAAAAAAGTAGTTCACTAATGAGATTTTTTCATATCTCTTAAATTTTAACATTATATTGTGATAGATTATCGTCTTGTGACATGAGCTGCTATACATAATGTATTTTCATCCTAATTGATTTGTATCGATCTACTCGACCCTAGGTGACGGAATATCCTTTTCTACTGCCAATTGAATCTGCAATGATTAAATGCAGCAGCAATCTATGGTAGGATTTTCAACATCCCTTTACTCTCTAGTTGCTGCTAGGAACACGATAAGGTACTGAAATTTGTCAGGCTGATCGCTCCAATCTTTCAGTAAGAAGGTGCGTGTAAGTATTGAAAGCTTAAATATGACTTTAAGTTTCTCCCATTTGTGTTATATTAAATTTCTATCATGAAAGTTTTAAATTATTGTCTTTGGGACAATTTTAAGTAGAAATTATGCAATTTTGAAAGTGTTCATGTGGACAATGTTTAAACTTCAATTTGTGACTATAAAAGAAAATTATATCAGGATCAAGATTCGCGGTAGCGAGTACAAAAAAGCTACCAAGACTGAAATAATCATATATTTTGGACCATTATTAGGGTTGACGGCGCGATTGTCAACCGATTTCCATAAAACTGTACCGGTGACTGATCAACCATTAAGAAATATGTTTAGGCGTGATTTTATATTAATGCTTTAGAAGCTGTTAGATTAAAAAAAAAATAAAAACAACCAATTTTCGACCTGTGCTCACCTCTACATCCTAATCTGTCAAACTGATTGGTAGAAAATTTTAACGAGACGTTGGTAGCAATAGACTCTCGATTCATCTTGCAGAAATTTTAGATATCTTCAATAGTTTTTAATATTTTACATATCTAGTGTAAAAAATGAATATACAGAGATGATAAGGATGGTAGAATTGAAAAACTATTCAAGGCATCAGAAATTCTTGCAATAAGTATTGAAAACATGATATTACAAACTTCTCATTAAAATTTGATGTATATCGGTTGAATACTATAGATTGGGCAGTAGCGGTGAGCACAGAAGAAAAGTAAAATTTGTTTACAATAATTCAACAATAATGGATTCTTTATCTGAGCTTTTTGCCTAATATTTGACCTAGGAATCAATGGCAACATGTTTTCGATATGTTTTTCACAAAAACCCGAAATCCTTATTAATTTAAAACTTGAGTTAATCATATTTTACACTAGAAAATATTGAAAACCAAATAAAATGTACTTCTATCAAATCTTGTGAAAAATGAAGTGAGAGTTAAGTTCGGTGAACCCCACCCCCTTTCCATTTATTTCATTAATTTTCAACAAAAATTATTGAAATCATTGTTATAAGAAAAAATACAAAGAAACATGAAATCCCACCAAAAAAATGTGCGATGCAAAAAATTTGCCAATTATAACTACATGGATTTGTGAAATCAAAGTTGGTCAAGTAATTTGGAGAGAAATATTCATAATAAAATATATTAAATACCTTTTTTTATGAAGTACCCTAAAGGAATTTTTAAAATGGATTTCAAGAAGCCATGTTAGACACTATGAATCTTGGCAGGATTAAATGTATAAGAAAAATAATTTCAAAAAATTTCAAAGTATGTATGTAAAAATCCAATGATGATATACATGGAAAAATAAAATACTATTCAATCCTAATCCCGCCAAGTTTCATGAAGTCTAACATGGCTTTTTAAAATTTATTTTTGAAAATCCTGTGGGGTATTTTATAAAAAAAGTTTCTTAATGTACTTTATTATGAATATTTTTTTCCAAATTACTTGGTTGACTTTGATTTCACAAATTCATATAGTTGTGCCTGGCAGATTTTTTGTATCGCAGATGTATTTGGTGGGCTAGACATTGTTGTAACTATGACTATATTTGACATTTGACAAAAATTTAAGACAAACTGCCTAAAATAGAAACAACAGTTCACAATCATCACAGGAAGCCTCATGAAAAAATGTAACACAAAATACATATATTTGGACTGAATTCCAAAATTGTACCTGTATAATATTTGCCACCCGTGACAAACTAAGTGTTTTGCACGCTCACAGCTTTTCTGCACAATTTTTGAAAATACCGAGAAAAATATAATAATAATAATAATATAATATAATAATATATATAAAAATAATATAATATATATTTTTTGTAGTTTGTGCACGTGCACAAACTCAATGGCCCATTTAAAAAATGAATTCCTCTATGCATGTATAATGTGTGAGAAAAGTTTGAAAGATGTGCTTCAAACTTTGTTTTCAACCTTTTTTTTACGAGAATGGCACTTTTCATGAAAGCGCCCATATAATTTTTTTTATTCGAAATTTGAAAAATTCCCGATCAAAAATTAAATTTCCAATCATTTTTAGTCTTCTTGGTTTCCTGATCTCAGCATTTAAAAACAATCATTTTCATTTTGAGTTTTTATTGAAATTTTTAAAATGAAATTTATTTTATTTACATTTTTTTAGAATTTTTCTTTCCTCTTTTTTCATCAATTTATTTTTTAATCTGAATGAAGACATTTAATAGTGTGCTGTTTGAATTTGATCGTTAAGTTCTTTGTTTTTTAAAAGAAACAAGAAACATTTTTAAATAAGGTCTAAGAATTTCGTAATACATTTAAAATTTTAAATGTTGGATTACTAGTCGTACGATAGTATTATTTAAAACCAAGCTTTGTATTACCATCCTTTATTTTTTTATACTCGTATATTGAACACTTTTCGCTATTTTCTTTCATTCATGAAATTGATTTGAGTTAAAATTATATATGTAATACTTTACAATTATGCATGAATTATGTTTGAGTGTTTTACATTTCCACCGGGGGCGTTGATAATATTTTTCTAAAAATGCGAAAATTTTTAGCATTAGATTTCAATAAAGACTTTCTTCATTATTTTAAAGTCGCTGAAATGAAAGAAATTGTTTAAATTAATAATGTGTTTTTTTGTCTGAAAAAATGATAGCTGGAAAATTGTTTTAAAAAGACGTCACTGGTTACTCTTCATACACTTAAACATGTTCTTCTTCAGAAATAGAAGTTTGTTTTTTAGACTAATTTCTTATTTAATTTTTGTATCTGCCTTGAGAGTGCAATCGAACTTTTTTAGTTTGCGGGTGCAGGATTTGGTTTGGGTACACAATTCAGGGTCATAACGAAGTTTTGGTCGAGAATGGAGATTTGTAGCGATGACGCAGCAGACCCGAAAACCTCAGAATCGTCGAGAGTAGTAAATGGGCACTTGAGGTGCTTTCCTGCATAAAAGAAGTCGCTCGAAAATTCGACTAGCACCATAAATAATTACGCCTTAATCGACTACTTGACGCGAAAATATCGCGAGAACGAGTATTCCGAATTCGTAGCGGCGTGATAGCTGTGCTCTAATTAAAGACTAACCCCGGTTGGGATTTCCTCTTCAGAAAGTCGCTATGTTTTCGTTTTTCGACTGTTTGCTTTACATAAGAGCCACTCCAAAGACATTCGGAAATTGTGGACATCGCATTTTTCGAGCTCTCTTCACTTCCCTTGGTATGTAGCTTCTTTCTGTTTACCTTCGTATTCCGGCTTTCAAGTACTTGTTACCGTTAGCTTTCCAGTTATCAGCAGTATTTCTGCCTGCTCGTGACATGCCAGTCACGATGCGGAGGATTATAAGTAGAGTTGACCAAGTACACCCAGAAGTCTGATAGGAATTCAAAAAAATGTACTTAGCAATAATGAGAAGTATCAGTTGAAGGCAAAAAAACGTTATTGCATGGAGTATCGGCTGCTGTACGCGAAACGTGTCCCAGCGGTGAAATTAGTATAGGGTTAAAACAAAAATTATGGTTTAACAATTACAATCTTCTTTATTCACAATGTGACCCCTTAGGGTTCAAATAACTTCCGAGTCTTACAATTTACCACCATATATATATTTTATATTATCTTATTCTTACTATTTCCAATTATTCACATAAATTCATATGTAAATATAAATTCATATTTCTATTTCTTATGATGGCGCAATTTTTTGATGTACGGGCGAATATCTCTTCGCTAAGGTACCATATATGTAGAGCAAAGTTTTTAGATGTGGCTTCAGAAATGGTTCAATTCACTGAGCCGTAGTCGATAAGATCCTTAAAGAACGCAAAATCATTTTTTGGAGCAGGAATAGCTAGACGTACCGAAAACCAAGCTTTTACATGCAGTATCACAATTTAAACGCAGACATTTCTTAAACCCGACAGTTCATTAGAAGTCAAGAAAAACTATTTCTGGAACATGAGTATTTTGAAGGAATAAAGCACTTTGTTCATCCATCGAGCATTAAAAAGAGCACCTGACACGCGGAACTGATGCTACTGATGATAAGAAGAATTCTCTAGAATCACAGCAACTAGTTCCAGGAACTCCCTACAGTCTTCTGTGGGTTGCATTTCAAGCTGTCACATTACAAAGCTCAAAATGCTTCCTCTGTTATTAGCTGTGGCCCGTTTGACGTAGGGATTTTGAAGTCCTGAAGAATATTCATCAGTTTTTATTCTAGACCAAGCATTCCGAAAATTTCCGCAAATCGCTACTTCTGGACTCGTGCAGATCGGTTCAACAGAACATTTGAAGTTTGCTTTAAATACGAGTTCATAAACGTGAAACCTGCATGCGCCGAACAGAAGATCTTTTTCTAGCAACTGCTATAAAAATGCACAAGCTTCATTTTTCCAACCCGCACTAGTGGCAATAGTGTCAGCACACATTCCTTCGACCTCAGCTAACAAGCTCCACTCTAGCAAAGTATAGTCGATTATTTCTGCTTATATTTGACATGGTGCAGAGGTTAATTTCGGCATTCCTAATAACTGATGACATAAAAGATTAGGCGCGGACACAAAAACAGGAAGCGTATCGCCTATTTCTCTGCCAGAAATGTCTGATATCATTTTTCCGTCCCAGTTAACTGTTAACTTTCAACAAGGTTCGAATTTTTCTCTAAGTTTTCGAGCTTGTTCTTCTCGTATGCGCTCACGATCCCTCTTGACTGAAGATCGGTGGATATTATAATTTTCTAAATCATAACCAAATGAGCGAACAATGCTGGCAATTACTAGTGTAGCCATTCTGTCGCTCAGGTGAGCCCTGTCTAATGCTGTGGAAACTTCCTCATTCATCAGTGAATCATCATGATTGCTTCTTTTGTGGCGGTTCTGAACTGCATATGGTTAATTCTGATATAGATGAATCTACGTGATCTTCACAAGCGTCACGTTCATCTTCCACTATCTGTTCATTCAATGAAGCAATACGCTCTATTTCCTTATTTGGCCGAAATTCCTCATAAGCTGCTCTCTTTTTGGCACGTTGTTCTTTGTGTAAAATTTTTTTATCTATACCAACCATTGCACCTCGCCGACCGGCTTAACAATGAGCCCATGAAACTTCCTTATCTTTTTCAAAAACGATCCTATTTAGAGAATCCTGATGAGCGGTATCAAATAAATTGTTAGCACCATCCTTAAATGCTTCTTCTTTCGCCATTTGAGACACAAAGTTTTTGCGGCTGATGCTAGAAAATCGCAAATTCTTCCACTGTTCATATAAAGACAGAATTTTCTTTACGATGTTATCATCGCGACTCGTTGGAATTCTATCCTAAAAGGTTCGAAGTTTTTTAAGCGAGGCATCAGCATCCTCATGTTTATTTTTTTCAAAGCAGTGATCTGGTAACTCATGAAACTTAGCACTTGTTTTTTGAAAGGCAGTTTGCTCCACAAGATATCACTATGAGGTGGAACATCCACAAGGAACAACTTTTCCCGATTTTTTGATTGCATTTTCCATTTTTTTAGCCCTTTCACGAATAATCGACTCTCGAACCTAACTCGAACATCGAAGTCAAGGAAGACTTAGTCCAAAAAACACTCGCGAAAAAATTACACTTTTGAGAATTAAAACATCATACTCGTAACGAAAACTTAAACTAAATTTAATGATTCCATCTACTGATTCGCATATTTTTTTTCCAACCGTCCAAAACAAAAGACTCTAACGATACACTAGAATGGCGAAGTCAAGAAGGACTTGGTGGCTTTGTGAACAAAAGATAGTTGCGAAACACTAGAAAGGCGAAGTCAAGAAGGACAGGGTGGTTTTGCAAGCAAAAGACACTCGCCAAAAACTAGATCGATGAAGTCAGGAAGGACTTATTGGCTTTGTGACTTAGTGGCTTTGTGGCTTAGTGGCCTTTCTCGAATTATGTTATAGTTTCTGAATCAACTCGTAAACTGTGGTAATATGCCTTTTTTGATTCTGAATTGACCATCATTTTTCGTTTCAATATTTTGTATTGTTAAAATTATCAAGTAGTTTCTGAAGCCACACACTTTGTTTTCACGAAGTTCCGAAATATTTCGCTGTGAACCGTAAAGATGAGCTATTTTTCAATTCTGAATTGGTCGTCATTTTGTACTTTTTCAAAATTTTAGATTTTTAAAATTATCAAGTAATTTCTGTAGCCAGTTTTTTTTCCTGAGTTTAAAAGTTTTACGTTGAAAACTGCTGCAGTTTGATACTTCCACAGTTTGAAACTTTCGTAATTTAAAACTCCCGCCGCTTGAAACTGTTACAGTTTTAATCTGCCGATAAGTCGTAAGCTGCAGCAGATTCAAACTGTAGCAGTTCAAACTGCTTTTGATAAAAACATGATGTTTTGATAAAAACATGATGTGTCGATAAGAACACGATGTTTTGATAAGAACACGATGTTTTGATAAAAACAGCAATTTGAAACTGTGGGAATTTCAAACTGCAGCAGTTTAAAACTGCAGGAGTATGAAACTGCAGCAGTTTGAAACTAAGGGAAAGTCAAACTGCTGCAACTTTAAGCTTCGGATGTTTCAAATTCCAACAGTTTCAAACTGCAGCAAATTCCAGCTGCGTGAATTTCAAACTACGGCAGTTTTAAGCTGCGTGAATTTCTAAATGAAGTAGTTTTAAACTGCTTGAGTTTCAAGCTACAGTAATTTCGACCTGCGGGAGTTTTAAACTGAATCTGTTTCAAACTGCAGCAGTTTCAAAATGCATCGATTTCAAATTGCATCACTTTCAAACTGCATCACTTTCAAACTGCAGCAGATTTAAACTGCATCAGTTTCAAATTGCATCAGTTTCAAACTGTGTCAGTTTCAAATTGCATCAGTTTCGAACTGCGGGAGTTTCAAAATGCATCAATTTCAAACTGCATCATTTTCAAACTGCATCACTTTCAAACTGCATCAATTTTAAACTGCGAGTGTTTCAGAATGCAGCAGTCTTAAACTGCATCACTCTCAAACTGCATCACACTCAAACTGCATTACTTTCAAAGTGCATCAGTTTCAAACTCTGTGCATTTCATACTGCAGCTGTCTCAAACTGAAACATTTTTAAACTGTCGGAGTTTCAAACTGCGGTACCTTCAAACTGCAGGAGTTTCAAACTGCTTTTGATGAAAATACGATGTTCTGATGAATACACGACTTTTTGATGAAAACACGATATTTTAGTTGAACGGGTGGGATGAAAACTCAAATTTGATAGAATTTTGTATTGTCATCGATAACACGATGTTTTGATGAAAAGACGACCTCTTGATGAAAACACGATGTTCTGATTAAAATACGATGTTTTTATTAAAACACGATGTTTCGATTAAGACACGATGTTTTGATTAAAACACGATTTTTTATAAAAAAACGAAGTTTTGATAAAAATACGATGTTTTTGAGCGAAATGAATTCCTGCGCTAAGTCTGCACCAAGTCCGCGCATTAAATTTTCTGTTAGTTATGGTTCTAAGACGTTTGAAACTGATTTCAACAGACTTAAGGGTGGAAAATAAGTTAACACATTGAGACATATTGACCTAAGTTTCCCTCAAGGACTTCCGGCCACTTTGACGCAAAATATCAAGTCCAATTCGTCCTAATAGATTATAGGAATTTGAAATGGTCTCAAAATTGCCCTGATAAATTGTGAGAATTTGAAATGGTCGCAAAATACGTCCTTCGACTCCCCAAACAACATATACAAAAAGGAAAATTGTAGAAAACATCGTAATTTTACTAAAAAATTGTGTTTTCATCAAAAGCAGTTTGAATTTGCTTCAGTTTCAAAATGCATCAGTTTCAGACTACAGCAGTTTCAAACTGCAGCAGTTTTATACTGGAGCAGTTTCAAACTGTGGGGAGTTACAAATTGCGAGAGTTACAAACTACAGGAGTTTCAAACTGCAGCAGTTTTAAACTGCATAAATTTCAAAGTGCAGCAGTTTCAAACTGCTTTTGATGAAAGCACGATGTTTTGGTAGTCAAAATTGCCCTAATAGATTGTGGGAATTTGAAATGACCACAAAATTACCCTAATAGATTGTGGAAATTCGAAGTAATCTCTAAATATATTCTTCGACTCCTCAAACAACATATCCAAAAATAGAAGAAATTGTATATAAGGAAACTTACCGGCGCAAAAAGAAAACCAAACAGCCTCAACGAAGAAAAAATTGTCAAAATGCAAATAACATATATCAGATTTTAAAAAATGGTAAATAAGGAAACTGGATTAATTTTAAACTGCAGGAGTTTCAAACAGCTTCAGTTTCAAACTGTACCAGTTTCAAACGTTATCAGTTTCAAACTGCAGCTGTTTCACACAGCATCAGTTTCAAACTGCATCTGTTTCAAATAACAACAGTTTCGAACTGTATCAGTTTCAAACTGCGGGAATTTCAAACTACATCAGTTTCAAACTGCAGGAGGTTCAAACTACAGAAGATTCAAACTGCGGTAGTTTCAAATTGTGAGAGAGGGAATTTTAGAATGCAGGAGTTTTGAACTGCGTGAGTATTCAACTACAAAAGTTTCAACCTAGAGCAGTCTCAAACGGCAGAAGTTTTAAACTTCCGAAGATTTATCTGCAGCAGCTACGAACTGCGGGAATCTCAAACTATGGGAGCAGGAATTTCAAATTGCAGGAATTTTTAACTGCGTGAGAAACTACAAAGGTTTGAACCTGCAGCAGTTTGAACTTCGGGAGATTTATCTGCAACGGTTGCGAACTGCGGGAGTTTCAAACTGTAGCAGTTTGAAATGGCATCAGTTTCAAACTGCAGCAGTTTCAAACTGCATCAGTTTAAAACTGCAGGAGGTTCAAACTACAGAAGATTCAAACTGCGGTAGTTTCAAATTATGAGAGCGGGAATTTCAGAATGCAGGAGTTTTAAACTCTAGGAGTTTTGAACTGCGTGAGTATTAAACTACAAAAGTTTCAACCTAGAGCAGTCCCAAACGGCAGAAGTTTCAAACTTTGGAAGATTTATCTGCAGCAGTTACAAACTGCGAGAATCGCAAACTGTGGGAGCGGGAATTTCAAAATGCAGGAGTTTTGAACTGCGTGAGAAACTACAGAGGTTCGAATCTGCAGCAGTTTAAACTTTGGGAGATTTATCTGCAGCGGTTGCAAACTGCGGGAGTTTCAAACTGTAACAGTTTGAAAAGGCATCAGTTTCAAACTGCATTAGTTTCAAACTGCAGCAGTCTCGAACTGAATCTGTTTCAAAGTGCGGATGTTCCAAACTACAGCAGCTTCAAACTGCGGTAGTTTCAAACTGTGGGAGCGGGAATTTCCAAATGCAGGAATTTAAAACTGCGTGAGTTTCAAACTACGAAAGGTCAAATCTGCAGCAGTTCCAAACTGCGGGACTCTCAAACTGCAGATGTTTTAAACTTAGGGAGATTGAATCTGCAGCAGTTTCAAACTGCAGGAGTTTCAAACTAGAGCAGTTTGAGACTGCAGGAGTTTTAGAGTACGGGAGTTTCGAACTGCGGCAGCTCAAAAATGCGGGAGAGATAGATTCAAACCGCAGCAGTAACAAATTGCGGAAGTTCCAATCTGCAGGAGTTTCAAGCTGTGGGAGTCTTAAGCTGCAGGTGTTTCTAACTGTGGCAATTTAAAACTGCGACAGCGAGAATTTCGAAATGCAGGAGTTTCAAACTGCGTGAGTTTGAAACTACGAAAGGTTCAACCTGTAGCAGTTCTAAACTGCGGAATTCTCAAACTGCAGCAGTTTTAAACTTCGGGAGATTCAAACTGCAGCAGCTTTAAACTTCGAGAGTTTTACTTCTCAGCAGTTTCTGACTGCGCGAGTTTTAAACTACGGCAGATTCATATTACTGCAGCTTCAAACTGCGGGAGTTTCAAACATATTTGAAACGTACTATGGGGCATAAATGAGATATCATCAATATGGGATATATAGAGCAAAATCCTTCTGCTATGAGGAAGATTTTTTGTATCACCGATTATTGTACAGTTTCTGACAAAATCTTGCTTGTCTTTTCAAGTTTTAGAGACAGTCGTCCTAGGGGTGCATTAATTGCAGATTATTCACTCGAACGTATTCTTTAAAATGCAACAAGTATAAATTTGGACCTTTGTCATTCAAATCCTACTTATGAACATGAGCGTGCGCAGTTGCCCAAGTGCCATCTTTACACGTGCACAGTTATCCAAGTGCCATTTGTGAAAATTTGAATTTACACGTGTACAGATGGCACTTGGACAACTGTGCACGTCTAAGTTTCGATGTGCACAGATGAGCACGTGCCCAGTTTGACGTCTTGCCACCGACGTGCACAGCTGGGCACGTGTAAAGATGCTACGTGCAAAGCTGACCCCATACCCATATAAACATTACTTACAAATCTTTACGTTTCTAAGCGTTTTCCGTTTTCCTTTTCTTTCACTTCTCTTCTATATCTACTTTGCCATTCTCACAATCACTCTTCCATTCTTTCTCATTCTGTAGCCCCCTCCGATTCCTTCATCCGCTCCTTACCCAATCCTTTCTCACCTAAAATCTTTACCACATACTCTTGCCTGCTTCTTTCATCTTCAATTCCTCTCACACATCCGTCCCATACTCGTACATGCTCCAATGTTTCCTCTTTCCATCTACATATTCTGCACTTTCTGTTCTCCTTCTTTCCCCAATAATTTCTTCCCCGACCTCTTTCCCAATCTAAATCTTGCTATTCTTGTCAACCTTCTCTCTCCCTGTTACTTTTCTAAATACGTTAGTACTCCTTCCTTTTCTATCACCTTAC
>JAUMHM010000050.1:5961495-5971968 GCA_032362435.1 Melikaiella ostensackeni
ATTCGCAAGATTTCCAGACCCCCCCCCCCCCCACGAAATACCTTACGTAATTAATGGACGCTTCCTTAAACATTTATTTGTCAAATTTACGATTTTAAATACTATGCTTCGTAAAGGCTTTAATATTTTATATCGATCCAATAATTCATATCTGAGTAAAAATGCACCCTCTTGGCTTTTCTTTCAACCAGAAAAATGGATTCGGTTAACCACAGGAATGAATTTCGAAAGATTCTCCCTTCAGAATGATCAAAGAAGCTGTCCCTTCTTCAGCTCTTTCCGGAAATGTCGAATCAGCAGATCCTCGAGATGAAATATCCGTTTCGCTACAAGTATATCCTAAATGATTGAGACTTTTCTCCACACGACCATTTTAAACTGAACACATAAATAACTATGATAAAATTCATTATTTTAAATAATATTTATAAAATGTATAAAACATTTAACTCAAAAAAATATATTTTGTAAAGACCTTTCACGGTGCGGCTGTACCAACTTCAATTGATCCCATTGTATTAGGATTTTTTTATTGACTATAGTTTCCTGACATCTTACAAACACTTTAAAACCGAAAACAAGAGAATCGCCGGAGCGCTTTTTTTAAAACATCAATTTTCGTGAAAAAAAAACTGCAAAAACAAGCTATTTTGACAATAAAATGAGGTGAACAGCGCTTTTATTTCTATGAAATTATATACAATCAGAAACAGACTGGGATTAACCAACCAGGCTGGTAAAAGCCTTGCAGACCAGCCTTAAAAGCGGTTCACCAAATTTTTTAAGGAGTTCATAAGGTTTCAAAAGATTTAAAAGACTTTTAGGGATTTCAACAGATCTCAGTGTAATTTGAAAGTATTGCAAAGGATTTTAACAGCTTTTAAGTGAAATTAATAGAATTCTCAAGTATTTTGATCATTTTAAGGAATATTCAAAGCTTTCAAACAATTTGAAAAATTTTAAAAGATTTTGAAGAGATAGTGCAAGGAATGTCACAGGAATTTATCGAGGAATTTCATATTATTTCCAAGATTTCATGGGATTTTAAGAAATTAAAAAAATTGTTATTGATTTGCAAAAAATTTCCTAAGCTTTCTGAAGATTTTGAAAGGCTTCATAGGATTTAAAAGATTTTAGGGTTATTTATTGATTCCAAGGGACTCCAGAGAATAGCAAAGATTTCAAAGCATTCTCGTGGGATTTTAAGGAATCTTTAAGACATTTCAATAGGTATAAACAATTTCTAACCATTTTTAATCTTCTTATACATTGCAAAGAATGTCACAAGAATTAAGGGATCTCGTAGGATTTTAAGGATTCGAAGAATTTTTAGGATATTTTAGAAGATTTCAGAAGATTTCATCAAATTTCCGAGGATTTCAATCATTTTTAGGGATTCTAATGGCACTCAATAACGTATTTTAATTAAATTCCCACGATCTTAAAGAATTTCATGAGACTTCGAATGTTTCAAGGGATTTCAAGGAATATCATCGTATTTCGCGGGACTTCACGGATTTACAAGGAATTTTATAAAATTTCCCAGGCTTTCAATAATTTTAGGGAATTTTAAAGGTACTAGATGAGGTAATTTAATGAAATTCCAAGGATCTTGAGGTATTTCATAAGACTGCAAATTTTTAATAGGTTTCAATAAAATTGCACAACTCTACAAAAAAAAATCGAAAAAATGCTTCCTTTGTCAAGACCATCTTTATTTGATATTTTTGGGATCGCCGAATCCGAATTCGAGGTCCCTTTAATCCCATCACATCAGGGTTATTCATAACCTAAAAAAGTAGGCCCAAAACCCCAATAATTTTTCGAATCTTTGATCCCTTGATCCTTCAACACAAAAAACCTCATAACTATTCAATTCTCAAACCTCATAACCCCATAACCCCATAACCCCTTTACCCCCTTCACTCCATAACGCTGTAAGAAAGAGACTTGCAAGCCTTTTAACCCCGAAACATAGTATGTACGAGCCATGTGTGCATTTCAACCACTTAAATGATAAATTTTATAACACCTTAACCTTCCAACCCCGTGACCGCATAACCTAGTAATTCAATGGCCCCGTAGTCTTGTGAGGTCATGGTATTTTATTCTAAACCTACTCTCAGCCAATCCCGGGAACAACGACGTGGACGTTGGAGGCTTCGGTTCCCTTGGGGTGCTTTTTTAACGTGAGTTCCTCTTGCCTCTCACGGTTCGGAGCGCTTTTTAAACGTCAGTTCCTCTCACCTCTCACGGTTCGGGGTACTTTTTAACGGGAGTTCCCCTTGCCTCTCACGGTTCGGGATGCCTTTTTAACGTGAGATCCCCTTGCCTCTCACGGCTCGGGGTGCTTTTTTAACGTGAGTTGTCCTTGCCTCTCACGGTTCGGGGTATTTTTTTAACGTGAGTTTTCTTTGACTCTCACGGCTCGGGGTGCTTTTTTAACGTGAGTTCCCCTTGCCTCTCACGGTTCGGGGTGCCTTTTTAACGTGAGATCTTCTTGCCTCTCACAGTTCGGGGTGTTTTTTTAACGTGAGTTTTCCTTGCCTCTTACGGTTCGAGGTGCTTTTTCAACGTGAGATCCCCTTGCCTCTCACGGGTCGGGGTGTTTTTTTTTAACGCGAGATCCCCATGCCTCCCACAGTTCGGAGTGTTTTTTTCCGTAGAAGCCAAGAAACCCATTTCTACGAAGCTGCGGTTACATGATGACGTCGCATGCGGGCCGGCTTTCTCAACCCGACCAGTCGCCGATACAGGGTATCCTAATCCCTGCATACTAATTTTTTGCCGTGTGTTTGCCATGACGGCTTGAACGCCTTTATCCAGGGTCTCTACCGGATTAAGGATTCAAGGGATTATTGACTTTTTGGGCCTTTTCTTCAGGTTATGAATAACCCTGACGTGATGGGGTTAAACGGATCTCGGATTCGGATTCAGCGACCCCAAAAACATCAAATAAACATGGTCTGGTCAGAGGACGCATTCTTTCGATTTTTTTTGTGGAGTTGTGACTATTCACAAGGATTGAGTGATTTCAAAAGATTTCAAAGATTTTACGAGATTTTCAAATATTTCAAGGTACGTCCTAAGATTTTAACGAATTTTAAATATTGTAGGATATTTTAAAAAATTACAAGGAATTTTCAATGGACTTCAAAAATTTGAAGGGATTTCAAGGGTATTCCAAAGAATTTTCAATGGAATTCAAAAATTTAAAGGGATTTCAAGGAATTTCAAAGAATTTTGAAGATTTTAGAGTATTTTGAAAAATTCCACGGAGTTTTCAAGAGATATAAAAAATGTTAAGAAATTTTAAAGGACTTTATTGATTATTAGATATTTAAAAAACGTCATATAGATTTATAGAATTTCCTAGAATTTTGGAAGTTTTGAAAGGATTTCATAGAACCTATAAGATTTTAGGATATTTCAGAATATTTCGAAGAGTTTTTGATAGCTTTTAAGAATTTAAATGCATTTTTAAGGATTTTTAAGATTTTAGGGCACTTTAAAAGATTTTAAGGAATTTTCGAGAGATTTGAAAAATGTCAAAAAATTTGCAAGGATTTTAGTGATTTTAAGGTACTGAAAAAATTTCATACAGATTTAAGGAATTCCTACAATTTCGGAAGATTTGGAAGGATTTCATAGTACCCATAAGATTTTACGATATTTTGAAAGATTCCAAAAAACTTTCAAGAGATTGTAAAAAATCTCAAGAAATTTTTCAAGAATTTGATTAGTTTTAAGGTACTAGAAAAATTTTATACAATCTTAAAGAATTTCATAGAAAGAGGTGTCGGTAAAACATTTGTTAATTTAATTTAAGAAGTTCAATCAATTTGAAATGGTAAATCATCAGAAAATTGAAAGATATAATATTTAAAAATGAAAAATTTTATGTAAAAGGTGAGTTTTCACGAATTATTATATTTTTTGAAACCATTATAATTTTAAAATATATTATTCATAATTTTCTAATCATTTAGGCGTAATTCGTCGCATTTTATTTTTTAAAAATTAGATTTTTCAATTTTATTTTCAAAAATCAACTTTTTCAAAGAAGTGCTTAGGTGATTTTTTTGTTTTTGATCTTAAAAAGTTCGTAAGATATCAGGGAACTATAATCAATAAGAAAATTCCATGTACAGGGACCTCTCAATAAAAGTTGGTTTGGCCGCACTGTGCTTCATCTTCGCTTCTAGATCACTATGAAGTGGAGTTCATCCGGTGAAACAAAGAAACTCATTTAAAATATATCCTTCTCGACGAAACATTACAAAAGCATTTCATTTATACTCAAACCTTACTTTCCACTATGTAAATAGAAGAATCCTGAATGAAGATATAATTATAGTCCCCCTGATGAATGAATAATTCATTAAATTCTCATAACTTGGAGTAATAAATCTAAACGAAACCGACACCAGTTAAGAAATTACCTCATCTTCTCAGAAAGAGTGGCTTTTACTGAGACCAGTATTAATTTGTTCTAGGTATAGAAAAAAGCTTGCGGGTATGAAAGGAGTTTGCCAGGAAAGCTTTTTTTGTGGAGAATTTATTTGCTCAGTTAGGGCGATCTAACTTTTTCCCGAACCACGTGAAAAATGACATCGTCAAAAGCGGCCCGCCGAAACAAACGGCAAAAGTAGGGAATCGTTTGTGGAAAGTTTGGAGTGGTTAGAGGGTAAAGAGAAGTATATATAGGAGAGTGAGGTTCGTAGGTTTCGTTTCTCTCGACAACTCCATCTCATCGGACAATGCTGAACCGAGAGTCTCCGATGTAACGAATTCGAGATTACGTTCCCGTTTACTTTTAATCAGGCACAGTCGAGATGGAAGCTTCCTTCAGGAAGAATGAAACGAGCACTCTTTCTGCCAGAAACAGCGCGCGGTGTTACGTCGAGAACTCGTTGGCGATAGTTCATTTATTAAGAAAAGAGCGAGATTTTATCTACAGACATCGTCCGGATGCTTTTTATCTCGAAACTAGAAAGTTTCTCCCTGGAAGGCGATGCATTTTTTAGGAGGGCATAAAATAAATCCCAGTGACAATGGACACCGTCCCGGGACAAGCCTCTTTGTTGGATCAAAATCTGGTTGAAAGACCTTTCTTTCATGTCTTCTTAAAAATAGATTATAAATTTAGATAACGAATTGCTCATTAACCACTTACAAAGAAAGTTCGTTTTGAGAGAAGCTCTGGAGAATCGAAGCCGCTGGAGCTCTCATCCTATTTCAGACGATTTTCATTTCACAAAATACACTTCAATGTTCTTTTCATTATGTAATAATTAGCGACGTTTCCTTAATTATTAATTAAGAAATTACATCTTTTTTTCTTATTTGATTTATTACGCAGTCCTTCGTCTCCCACTAAAGTAAATTGGCCCTTAAGAAATGAATAGGTATTATCAAAACTCACTAGTTTCTTAGTGAAAGAAATCTATAGAACCCCCTTCCCTCTCAGACACCATCTTTCCCCCTTCACCCTACGCAAATGCCACATTTTTTCTTCCATTCTCCAAGATACCACCTTTTAGCTTTCATCCCCCAAGATACCGCACCTGCCCTTCCACTCACCCCCACATACCACCTTTTCCCCTCCTTCCACCACCATTAGTGATGCACTTCAAGAGAAGAATATGTTGATGTTGCTTCATATCGCTCAAAATTTCGAGAATATTTTTATCCCAAGATTCTTGAATGGTCAAATCTTTGTTTTTACAAGTCCTGCTTTAACATCATGAAGTAAGAGTGAGGTGATCAAGGAATAGAGCCCGCATGAAAAAATGATGAAGCTCGGTTTTGATGACCATGATAACACGTACGTTAGCGTCATTTGAATAATTTTGTCAAGATTCTTGGTTCATAACAAGACAAGATCAATATCTGTTCTTGAAAGACTTGAGATGAACGCTTGATTTTGATGTTTTCTTGTCTGGGCTCATTCAAATTCATCACTAACCACCATATGCAACCTGTTTCCTTACATCTCTGTCCCAGATACCGACTTTTCTCCTCCACCCACCCCCACATAACATATTTTCTTCTCCATCCACCACCACATACCATCTGTTTTCTAACACCTCCTTCCCAGATACCACCTTTTCCCCTCCACCGACCCAAGTACCACATCTTTCCTTCTATCCCCCCTCCCGATACCACCTTTTTCTCTCCACCTGCTCCCCGAAATAATTTACATCCCCTGGATAAGGTAAAGGACCCTATTAAGGGCACGGGCTTAATTTAGGACGATTTCAATTTTTTTTCATCGAAAAAACATAACATTTCCTCAGGAAAATCGCAACATTTCGCTTTATAACATTATGCAATGGATATAGTTTGCAAAGATGTGCACTTTTTCTGCTATTTTTATTGTATATGAGTATTTGAAAATATTTAAATTGCCGCGCCACGATCTAGATGGCAAGAAAGCGTGAGGTTGCTTTACGTTAGTGCATTCTCGTAGTTGTTCTGTCACTCAAGAAAGAACATTCTGTAATGTACAAATCAGTTTAATGAAAAGTAAGTTGATAAATTTATAGTAGAAACATTGTCGAATATCGTAAAATACACAAAAACTTCGATAAGTTGTGAAAAATACGTCAAATGTTAGAATGCGGTTACTTATTCCGGAATTTGAAGGTGGCCCTATTAAGGACAATGCTGTATTATGAATTGTTTATAAAACATAATTTTACACTATTGATGACGGAATGCTACACATTTTTATATCTCAAACCTTTTTTTCATGCCAATGTGGAGTTTGTCAGTTAAAAATCTTGTAAACAATTCTGCTTCTGAGGTTAAATTGCTTTTGCCTTGGAGTGGGATAGTTTTGTCGAATTTTAAAGACAATATCCTGTGTTTCTGCAATGAAATTGCATTTCTAAGTCCCTTATATACAAGATTATTATATTTTATTCATATTTTTTGATTTCTTGCAATAAGTTGTCATGCCTTTAATATTTATGTATTCATTATGTTGTGCTGTTGATCGTTGTTTTTTTAAAGGATTGGTGTATGCGTCTGGAATGTTTATAATCAACACATTCCTTCTTTATTGTCAAATTCAATAGATGGGAAAAATTCGAAAGCAGTGGTCTGAAGCAGAAATACATGAAAAATACGGTTTTTGCAAAAGTATGTTATACAAAATTACCCAAAATTTATGTATGATGAGGCTTGTCTTAATTTCAATACAATTTTCATATGAAAACTCTCGTAACAAAATTTTTTCCTTCTTTAAGGATCGCTGGAAAATCTTCCTTTCAGTTACCCTTAATTGCACCTACGAGGATCGCCCTTAATTGGGCCACATGAAATTTGACTTGCCCTTAATCGAGCCCCCTGCAGAGGCTCAAGAAAAGCAACATATTTTCGATAAATAGGCAAATAAAATTTCAAACGCACTGTGATTTGGTTGAAAAATGCTCAAACTTTACTTATATGAAGATATTTAATATCATATAATTCGTTAAATTTTTTTAATCTCGTTTATTCTATGGTGGAAATCTTAGATTGCTCTTAATAGGGTCCTTTGCCTTAGCCAAATAATAGCCAAATAATAATGAACAGGAAGAATTTGAAAAAAATTTTAAGATTATTCTATTAAAATTCAGTAAGATAAGACATCTATGGTGTACAACTGAATATAACAAAAATCTGCCCACGGCGCGGACACAATCTCATCGCTTGTTGCGCGCGCGGCTCACAATTTTAAGCGCACCTAGGGTACGCGTTTGTCGGATCTTGCGCTTCGCGCTCGATAATGTATTTACCTTGTGCTATGCGCTCGGTCTATGTATTTCCCCCATATTTTAACAAAAACCTTTTGAAATTAAAAGTTAAACCATTGACAAGCGTAATCTATTGATTGTGAATTCTCTTTTGTTAAAGCTCCTTCGGCTTTAACGAATGCATTCTCATCACGTGTCTCGCGCTTCGCACTCGATTAAAGTACGTGCGGAACGCGAAATTTTTTAAATTATGATGAAATCTATTATTAAATTTACGTTATATTAATTTATATACTTTAATTTTACTAATTAATTACCTTTATTACTTAACAAATAAGATTAGTGAGTTGATTTATTTTTTAAAATTTGAAATTGGATTTATTATAAATTTGTCTCTAATGAGCCGAAAAGGCGGTAGTTGCTAGTGTATTTTTGATTTGTGAGCCTTTTTGTATTCTGTTTTTGGAGCATGAAAGGTCTAATAAGAAAGTAGGTTTCACTTCAATCTTAATAACAATTTTACAATGTCGTTAAGCATTTTATTGTATCTTGTGTCGTTTTTCAATGAATTTGAATTTTTTTAATATAATTTTTTCACAGTTAAAACAAAAACCAATCGTCTTATGAAAAAATGGTAAATAATTAATATTTTGACCTTTTTTTAGTAATAATATTATTAAAGAACGTTTTCTTGTAGTTTGTGTTATTTTTCTAAAAATTCAAATTTTCCATTGTTAATGTTATTTTTCATGATTAAAAGAAAAACTATGCGTTTTATCAAAAAATGTACGGAAAAAAAATTGTGGATCTTTTTGAAATAAGCAATTTACGGGACACATTTTTTCGTATCTTGCATAGTTTGACCGAGAAATGGATTTTTTATTTTTTAATAACACTTTTCACTATTAAAACACAAAGTATGCGTTTCATCAAAAAAATAGTTTGGAACAAATTTGTAGTTCTTTTTTAGGTTAACAATTTTCAGCTACAACACTTTTTTCGTATCTCGTATAGTTTTGCTGAAAACTGGAACTTTTCATATTTAATAACATTTTTCACGAATAAAATAAAAACTATGCATCTTATAAAAATGAGTCTGTATCAAATTCTTAGATCATTTTGAGATAAATCATTTCACTTCTTGACATTTTTTTCGTGTCTCGTACAATTTTGCTAGAAAGTGGTATTTTTTATTTTTGATAACATTTTGAACGATTAAAACAAAAACTATGCGGCTCGTGAAAGAATAGTCTGAAACAAATTTGTGGATCTTTTTGAGATAAACAATTTCGCTCCTCAAGAATGGCTGGCTAATGAACTCGTCCTTTCCTTTTAGACCTTAAACCAGTCTGCCAAAGGGCAATCCAATCGGATAATTCCTTCAAAAGTTATCATGTTCACAGTCAACGACATCGACGACGACAACGACGACAGGCAAACACTGACGTAAAATCAATTTTTGAGATTCGATGACATCCGCGAAAGTCAATTTTCACATAAAAGCAATATCTTCTCATTGAGATGAGAATGTAAAAATCGTTTATATCTCTCAAATCAAACGACATAATATGATTGTTCACATATGAAATCTATATAATAATATAAAATGAACGCAATTTAGAGCACATTGTCGAAAAAATGTTAAAATAGGGGCTCATTTCAGGGCCTGGTATCATATGGGGCAAAATTTCTCAAGTGTACCTACCCAAAGAAACGAAGTCGTCCGATCGGGCCTAAAGTTTGACTGAATGGAGTCCTACTGAATGGCATTGTGTATAGAAAAATTTTGTTGTTTCGACAAATATTTGCAAAAGTAGGGGGGGGGGGAGGGTGAATTTTCTTACTTTTGCTGGAAAGCCACTTCTTCGAACGTATATAACTCTTTTCTTTTCACAGTAAACGAAATTTTACGTGATGTGTTTCTAACAGACTTTTTCACAATATTTCTACTTATTATAAACATTTTCAAGAAGAATTAAAAATTGATCTCCATTTTCAAAAATCAAAAATGAATTTAACTTTTTCAAATTTGGACCAATTTGATTTTTCTTGAATAGTCTAGTCAGAAAGCTGAGAATTTTTCCTATAAAATTGCCAAAATCCAGAAAGGCTTTTTTTTGTTCTCGGCACACCCTTATGCTAATTTCTTGCGTTAGATAATATTATACTCTGTTGAATCATTCTGATTTCAATAGTCAATTATATCTGCAGTCGCGATATTCATTTTTTTCTTCTGTTTCTTCTTCTGTTTTTCTTTTCCGTTGATTTCGTATATTACATACTTTCTATGTAGGCTTTCTTCTTCAATTTCGAAGAAGTGCTTCTCTCACGATGTATTCTGAAAGAGATCTCATTCGGAAGGATAGATGCATTAATCGGTTCCAAAAAAAGAAACATAAGCGAACAACCATGCGTCATATTTCAGGCAATTTACGTATAAACTTTTCAAACCTACCAGGAGAATCAAAAATTTGCGCCGCATGCAGATTTCAACTTACCAACTCAAAAGCAAGTTCATCCTTGAATTGTAACAATACTGCAGAGCTTCCTGGTCAAGTTCAGTCAGATATTGACATTGTTGTTGACGAGGATCGTGAAATGATTTTCAGTGATAATGCTAATGATGATCAGGTAGATGATAATAAAAGTGATCTAGAGCGGCAAGCAAAAAATGTGAAAAAATTAGTTTCAGAACATGGGATTCTTATACTCCCGAACCCAAAAACAGGAA
>JAUMHM010000050.1:6001549-6015005 GCA_032362435.1 Melikaiella ostensackeni
TATTAGCACACGTCAGAATTATTAGGATCTATCAGGAAGTGGTCATTCGATCTCAAGGAAACTTGGTGCAATTGCAGTGCTATATAACATGGTAGGGCTGAACCAACTTTTGCAAGGTTTTTGCATGATATACGATTTTCCGACCAATTAGGGTAGTCTGTAATCACATGGACATTTTAAGACCAAAAACAAAGAATCAGACCCTTTTTAACCAATAATTTTGGATATTAAAAAAATAAATCATGATTTACACTTATTTTTTGTTTAGTATTATAAATTATTATATTCTTAAACTTAGGATGTTAACAGAAATCATTAATGTTCCAGAAATTTATAATTAATTGGATTATATATTGAAGAAACAGTTTCTCTGGATGATAAATGATTTCTGATGTGATTATCCTTTAGTAAATTCCCTTATGGAAACTATTTTCTTAATATGTAGTCCAATTAATTATACATTTCTAGAACATTAATGCTTTCTGTTAACATATTAAGTTTCAACATGTATAATTTATAATAAAAGCAAAAGATAAAGGAAAATTATGATTTTGCATTTTTTAATATTTTAAACAGAAAAATCGTTTTTTCCCCAAAAGAGTCCGATCCTTTTTTTTTGTTTTTATCTTTAAAATGTTCGAGGGATTACATACTGCCTAAACAGTCAAAAAATCTCTTATGCAAGAACCTTGAAATTAAATTTTTAGAATTTCGTTTAGTTTTGAATATTCTGAATATAAAAATCGTCTTCTTTTAAAAGGGCCTTGTGGATTTTTTTGTTTCTGGTCTTAAAATGTCCATGGGATTATAGACTACCATAATCAGTTGAAGAATCTCATATGCCCTGACCTTGCAATTAAAGCTGGTTCAGCCCAATTAAAAGTCGTATTATTAAGTCACATTTACCAGCCCATAAGTTTAGTTTTCTTAGGCATTCGAGACAACGGTGGACTAAGACACGAGAGATGATAATGAAGATGACACGTGTCGCATTTGGCAAGAAGATGCTGATTGGTATTTCTTCTGCAAATGCCGCACTGATGTCTCAAAGTCAATTCTCCTTTGTGATTTTGATCGTGAGCTTGACTACTAAGAACTCTTCCCTCTCGACCAACCTCTCCTCCTTTTCCTACTGGAAGTGGGAACCCTACTCCCATTTTCAAGGCAGCTGCTGTTGGTACGCCTGTAAAAATTACGAAGAAAATTACAGATGTCTTCTGATGGAAAATAAAAAGTCAGGAGGAAAAAAACGAAAAAGTAAATGTTACCAAGCGTAGGTGGCATTCTAGGCTTGGCAATGTCTGCCACGAATGGTAGAGGTTTAACATAACCCGCAGTCCTCAGGACTCTATGATACATTTCGATTTTCTCTTTCAAAGAAACGTTCATCTTGATCTGCTCCTCATTTTCTTTCATTGCTTCGTCATACTTTTTATCGAGTCTCTGCTGCTCGTTAAGAAGCTGAGAATTTATGTCGAGCAGTTCTTGAAGTCTTCTTTTCATAGAAGTAACTCGTAGATTTCTATCCAAGTAGTACCCAATAAACTCAACACTGAAAGCAGGAGGAATGTGCCATTTTTTTCGGATATCAACCAAGGCGACTAATTGCGCCTCCTGAGCTTCCAGTGCGATCGTGTCCACTCCCATCAATTCAGATTTTCGAGCCAACTGCCGACAAGCAGATGCAGATGTTGTCAGTAGACGAGGCATTTTTTGAGTTGGCACTGAATAGAAAAAAGTGAAGAAGTAAGTTTTTTAAACAGTCACTAATTTAGTAACCCCAGTAAATTTGTCTTACCCCATGGAGAAGGTCTTGAAGTCTTGTGAGCCAAGTACTTGTGCCGGTGTTTCGCAAGTTTTCTTTGAATTCTACGTTGCTCTTCAGAGTCAAGATGATCAGGCTGCTTCAACAACTGATAACGAAATTGAGCTCGTAACTGTAACGCGAGCCAATTGCGTCTCCGTCTACGAACGAGTGTTTTGTCGGAATGCAATTTGCAATGAGCATAAAATGGATCTGCCTGATCCACTTCTTCGCTGTGAGCCTCGGATAAAAGTCCTTCTCTTTGAGCACTGAAATAACAATGCATAACGTTGGTCGTCTAAACTAACCTCTCTG
The DNA here is from genome assembly GCA_032362435.1 of Melikaiella ostensackeni. Lineage (NCBI taxonomy): Eukaryota > Metazoa > Arthropoda > Insecta > Hymenoptera > Cynipidae > Melikaiella > Melikaiella ostensackeni. The sequence continues at coordinate 6,003,669 of JAUMHM010000050.1, forward strand.
CTTTTTCCGTTTGCCTCGTTTTATTCCGCATTCTTTTAAATTGCTTAAAATGCTTTTAAATTCTTTCAAATTCTTTTCATTTCCTTGAAACCTTCTGAATTCTTGTAAATACCTTGTATTATTTTGAAGTACTTAAATTCCTTAAATTCAGAGAATTCGTAAACTTCAAAATAATGCAAGGAATTCTTCTGAATCCAAAGAACTTAACCGAATTCAGGGAATTATGAGAAGTCGTGGAATTCAGAGAATTCAAGAAATTTAAAAGAATTCAGAAAATTCATCGAATTCAGAGGGTTCAAGAAAGTAAAAAGAACTCAAGTAGTTCAAAGAGCTCAGAAGAATTCAAACGAATTCAAATGCTTTAAAAATAATTCTAAATAATACACCAAACCAGAGAATATTAATTACCAAACCTATCTGCTGTTCGGTTTCACATTTAGCGCCGCGTATGCGTACTAAAACGAGGGGCCAACTCAAAAAGCAGAGTGGTTAGTTTAGACGACCAACGCCAGAGTGTTCGTTTTAGGTTTAGACGTACACTCCAAGAGAGGTTCTTTTAAAATAAAGGTATCGAGATATTGAACCCTTTAAAACCAATTATATCAACTTCTTTACCAAGTAACGTGGAAGTAGGTGTGACACATGCCTGCGTCACATTCAATGCAGACTCCAGTTCGAGCAAATCGAGAGTCTTCACACAAAGAACACTGCTTTGCTCCCCATTTACTGTAAGCCATCTCGAATAGAGTAACACTTGCCAATCGATCGACCTGAAATTAGAAGTTTCTTATTAAATTCTCATGTGTTCGCCTGAGAGAGAAAATACTTTAAGCCTTAGAATTCGACCAACCTCTCCGAAAGCAACTCCAGGGACGTATAACGCACAGACTAAGTGAACCCACTTGCCAACGTCAGTTTCTTTAAAAATGCCGCCTTTGTTTGGACACAATTCGCACGAGGGATCATCAACTCCTGCGCTACAAGCCTCACAAAACCAAGGCGCTGATTGAGAGAGGGAATCTGTACTAGAAAAACTTTCCACGTCTGATACGCCGTAACAACCTAAAGATATAAGCCAGATATTTATTAAAGTTTTTGTGAATTTTGACTCTTCTAGAAACATTTCAAGGTACAAGAATTTAATTTTCAAAAAATGGTCTTTTACGAGGGGTTAATTACTCGGATTTTTGGTGTACAATAGATTGCGAGATTGCATGAGATTGCAAAAGATTGCAAGATTCCATGAATTATAGGAAATTCATTATAGAAAATCATCACATAGAAAACGATTATAGGATAATCAGCACTCGAATAAATAATAGAAAAATATTGTGGGAATTAATGTAAAAAGTAGAGAAACTTCAAAGAAACGATTTACTTTAGACCACTCATGATCTCATATGAAAGTACTATATATAAAAATATAGCGATTCTGCACAAGTCAACTTTACACAGCAAAAATTTGTACATCCCCTTGATATCTTTAAAATCGATTGAAATTTCAATGAAATCCATGAAAATCCTTTGGAGTCTCCTGAAACCCCTTGATTCATTTTAAAGTACTCTGAAAAACCATTTGAATCCCTAGAAATCTTTTAAATCCCTTGCAATCCTTGGAGATTCAATAAAATCATTTAAATCTTGTGTGGAATTCCTTGAAAAATCTTAAAAACTCTTGAAACTTTTGCTTTGGAATCGCTAGAAATCCCTTGAAATTTCATTCTATAAAACTTAGTTTTCCAGAAATCCATTGAAATCTTTGCAAATCCTACAAAATTTTTTGAAATCCTATGTTTTAAATTCCTTTATATCTCTTGAAATCCGCTGAAATCCTTTCAAATCTTTGGATATCGTAAAAATCCTCAAGATAAGTAGAAATCATTTGAAATCCCTGGAATATAAATTAAATTAAACTTATTCATTGAAGTTCTCTAAAAAAAAAAAAACGTTCGAACCCCTAGGAATATTTAAAATTCCTTGAAATACCTTCAATCTCTTGAAATCTTTGGACGCGCTAAGAATCTCTTGAAATTCAATTTCATTTATTTTCATAAGTTCTCTAGAAATTCCTCGAAATCTTCGAAACTCCTACAAAATTCTTTAAAATCCCTTGAAATCCTTTGAAATATCCCTTAAAATCCCCTGATATGTTTGGAAACCTTTGAAATTATTTCAAATCTCGTGAAATTTTTATGAAATCTGACAAAATCGCTCAAAATCCTTGGAAATTCTCTGGACTCCCTTGAAATTCGTTGAAATCCATTCATGTATTTGAAACCTTTCACACTTTTGGAATTGTGTAATATTCCTTGAAATCTGTGGAATTCCTTGAAATAATTTGAAATCCTACGTTAAGTAAAAAAATTAACCATTCGTTTGTAGTTTCTCTATTTTTTGCATCAATTCTTTCAATATTTTAATATTATTTATTTCTATACTGATTTCCTTATAATGGTTTTTGTAGAATTGCAAAAATATTATAAGAAATTAATTACACATAGGAAAAACATTATAGAGCTATACTAAATTTCCTATGATATTTTTTCGTAAGGTCCGATTATAAAGGCTTGTAAAAAATTGCAAAGAATTGCACGAAATTCGAGAGATCGTTCGAGATTTTATAGAGATTGCATCAGATTACAAGGTATTGTAAAGGATTGCACGGAATTACAAAGGATTGTAAAAAATTGTATGGCATTGCACGAGATTGCAGAGTGTGCACCAGATTGCAAGAGTAATTAATCCCTGGGTCTTTTGAAACTTATTTCAACTTGAAATTGAAAACATTGATTTACATCCTCACCTTCGTGAACGGTTATTCCACAACCATCGCATTCTACGATTTCATTAATATCATCGCTTCGGTCGCCAAGGCAGCCGCAGCAGATGAGCATTTTAGCCAATTTTTCGTCAATGGGTCCTCCTTTCGATGCCTGTTCGCGAGCTTTCTCTATCACGTCCCCTACTGTCATCCCGGCATTGGTTTTTCCCAACACCGGGTCTTCCATGGAATCGTCCGAATTTTCCGAATCATCTTCTTCTTCTACTTACCAAAAATTATTATAAAGACTGAGTGAAAGATGAAGAAATGCTTCAAGCTAGAAAATTAAGATCAAATTACCTTTGCCAGCTTCATTGGAATCCACAGAATCGTCGTCTGATTCTTCACAATGATCCTCTATTCTGAAATCACTGTCGTCTGAACTTTCACCAAGGTCAAAGTCAAGCAATGACTGCTGTGCGGATTCAACTGGTTTGACCCGGCGCTTTTTTGGGTCCCTCTCAACTGTTTAGGAAAAAATCAATTTTGAGATGGTTTTTACTTTAAACTGTAGGTATATTATTTAAGCTTTTTACGCCTGAACGCTTGTAAAATTGTGTAGTACTTGAAAGAATTGATTAAAATCTAAACTACAAATTAAATTATTAGCTTCATAGTGGAACAATTCTAAATTTGAAGTGTTTAAAATTTGAGATTGAACAAATCCAAATTCAAATGTACAATATTGTACAATTTCAAACTGGAGGCCTTCTGAATGGAGTAAGTTTAATTTTAAATGCTTCAAAATTAAATACTATTCCAAAATAAAACATTCCAAGTTGTATATATAATTTGTAGGATTGCAAAATTGAAGCTAATTGAATTATTTTTATTTTTTCGCAATACAAATATTGCATGTGCCAAAAAAATTTTTTTTTAAGAAACGGAATGTTTAATAATTTCATTAAATTTCAAATACCCCCAACATAAGAATAAGTAAATGGTAAATTTGTCTTCAAATATTAATAGAAACATTTATTCTTACTTTTTTTTATAAATATAAAAAGTTCAGATTCGCCGGCATCGTATACAACTATAATATGTAACGTATTAAAAACTGATTAAAATTTTCGGAGTTTCTTTTCCTTTTTTAACGCGAACACACTTATATAGTTTTGGAAAAGTAACATAACTTATCATTTGACCTAAATTAAACAAGATAACATTTTTTTCTGTGGAGTGAAGTTATATATAATTTAAAATTGAGTTAATCATAAAATTCCCAGCTTAGTCTTTAATTTCTATAACACTGATAACAATATCACGCTTTTTCAAGTGAACAAAAAATCAAAATAAAAACTACATGAGAGACAAAGTACTTCCTCAATGGAAGTAATTTAACTTTAATCTAAAAAAAAGATACATTAAGCTTCCAAAAAACCTTTACAAATTCTATATTTTGAGGTTATGTTAGTGCACCATATTTCAAGTTTATACGTACACGTACTCATGGTTGGTGAACAGTAATTTTAAAAAAACACACACAAGATTAATAAAAAAGCGTTTTATACACTTGTTTGCACATAAGAAAAATAAATGGTTTCATATCCCTCTTCTGACTCTAACAATATGGTTTAAAATCATTTTGAGATTTTAAGCTTCGCCGATTTTAACATCCGTCCATTATGTAAATACGTTTAACGCTATGAGAATGTTCACTGTACATGTGCATTCACATCATCAATAGAAATGTAAAACAATGTAAGCACTACGTAAAAAAATGATAAAAATTCGACCATATTGGATACGACACCCGCGAAACAGTGACTATAGACAAACCAATTTTAAATTTAAAAAGTGAAATATTATTAATTTTTAATATTAAATTCTAGAAATATTTTTCATGGTCTCCTTGCACATAAATAATTTTTTAAAAACTCTAAAAATGACGATTTTCCATTATTTTGAAATGTCATTTGAAAATTAAATTTTGTTAATAACAAGAATTTCTGCTTCAATTTAGAGATATTAATAAATAATAATTATTTTTATAAAATTGAACAATCTAACATGAAATTTAATTTAATTTTGACTTCCATTTATCTGACTGTATTGCTCCGAAATGTATCTAAAATGTTAAGCAGACTTGTACACATATTAACCCTAAATCCTTGTTCAAAAATTCAATAATTTATAGCTTTTGTCGGATAGAACAATTATTGTAATACAAATTTTCGAAGATTGTATATTTTATTATACTTGTGGGCTTACATATTATGACTACTCACTCATAGTTTTGTACAAAAATCCCACATCGTCCTCTTGAGACATTTTGATCTGAAACGGGAGTCCTTTGATTACTCCAAAATGGAACTAACTTCAATCAGTTTACCAACTGATTTCTTCTTTATGTTCACTCGCAACACTTTGTAAAGAAGTTTGAGACGTCAGGGAACTTTTAAATTCGTCATTATTTCCACTAAATTAAGCAAAACGTCTTAAATAATCGAAATAATATTAATAAAATGTGTCCCTTAACCAATGCCGCACGGTTTTCTTGGGACGCCGTCGACTTTTGGCGACTGCTCCACGCTGTTTTCCGCCATGTTGAATCAGTCCTTACCCGGGTAATTTGAATTTCTTAATAGTGGAAATATGCTTTAAACATTTATTTTTTTATTATTTTTCTCAACTTTGTGCCAGCACCTGTATTTTCTGGGAGAAAAATAAATAATTAATAGACGCAGTAGCGTTATTTCTGGAAATATATCTACTGTAAACAAATGTTTTTCAAATATTATAAATGACTATAGCTTTCTTACTCTTTGATAAAATGTATGACTATTATGGGTCAATCGATTCGTCTTAAGTTAAAGAATCGTTTATATTCTTGCATCAACTTTGAATTATGTGAATGAAAAAAGTTTTACTATAAAAAACACATTCAGAAAATACTATAAAGTGCTGCGAACTGCAACCGTCTTCAAGTTATCGAAAAAAATGTGACATCCAGACACGTATACATCCAAACAATTGCGAGAACATTGTATTAGACATTTTTTAATTTAGGAACGTTTAATTAAACGAATCAACAATTTTTTAAGACTAATACCATTACAAAGCTTCATCTATGAGGACGCAAAATCAATAATTATTAAGGTTTTATAGAGCTTTTTGCAAGTTTAATTTACAAAATAAGGGGCCTGAAGTTTTTGCTTTTTCATGTACACGACTACCCTTAGGTTAGTGTATCTTCCCTTACAAATAGTATCCAGCATCACAGAAAATTAAAATAAAATTTTTAAGTTTTTTATATGCAGTATAATGTGTGAAAGTGCTACTTCAAGAATAAAAATTTATTTTTCAATTTTTTGTTAGAAATATACATAAAAATAATGCTTGGTTATTATTTGTTAATAATCCAAGACAATTGTAATTATTATAAACAAAGTTGATAAACAAATATACACTTTAGTATTTGTTCGCTGTGAAGACTTTGTTATTTTTTATTAGAATTGACTCAAAAATTTCCGACAAAAAATAATATTTAGGATGCTTTGATACTCGATAACAATATTGTTAATTGTTTTGAAAAATCTGTAGACAAATTCAGATTTTCGTCAATTTTTAACCGGCAGATGTCACTTTTTCTGCGGAAGCAGTTTTAAATTATTTTGGAAAATTCTTCCATTATAGGCACTGTCTAGACTTACGGAATTTTCCATAGTACTAGCCCTGAATGAGCTGGAAATGGGTTAGTCTTACAGAAAATTTCGTAGTAATAGACAACGAATGGATGTCGTTTTGTTCACGAAATCGACGGCCAGGAACGGAGAGGTCCTCATTTACAAGACGTCTTTGTCTGGCGATGTGACTTGTTATTTACTAAAATAAAATTTATAAACAAATTACGATTTTTGTCAGTTTGTAATCAATAGACTTCGATTTTCTAATAAAAGAATTAATTCTAAATAACTCATCGATATACCTTTCTTAAGTTATTTCATCAACGATCTATGAATGTTTATTTGATATTTAAACAATTTTATTTGAAAAGTGACAAAGTCAAGAATTTTTAATATTGTGTATTGAATGAGTATTTAATTAAATGAAGTAATTTACAGCTGATTCCGTCGAAAAACGAAATCCACAGTTGTCAAGTTGTGAATTTGTTCATATAAAATTAAAGGTTATTGTTCACTGATATGGTATCATAAGGAAAGCAGTTTTCCGAATAATCTAAAATTTATTGCGTTGAAAGAAGTCGTCAAAACGGAACGAAAGTCTGTATTTGTTTATAAAATCTGTTTAATCTATGAACAATTGAAATCAGGTATTAAAGCATCGTAAATATTATTTAATGTTGAATATTTTTCAGTCAATTCTGTCAAAACGACTTTTTCAATTTTAAAAAATAATCGAAAATTCAAATTTTGAGTCAAATGACGCGAGAAACGAAAAAAAGTTAAGATATAAAAATTGTTGCTTTTACGAAGACCCATGAGCTTTCTTCCAAACATTTTTTGATAGGAGGCATAGTTTGTTTTTTAAGTATGCAAAGTGATATTGAAATATTTCAATTTTAATTATTGAGCCAAACGACGCGAATTAGGAAAAAGAGTCAGAAGAGTAGAATTTGTGCTTTTAAAAAGTAAAATAAAATTGCTGTTAAACATTTCTTTATAAGACCAATCGTAAATCATTAAGATAACTTTTTTTATCGTCTTTTTGACCTCCTAGCATTCGCGCAGGCGGTCAAGTGACCGCCTTTTTGGAATTTCGAATGACGCGCTCACGAGTCAGCTTTGGGTGATGTGGGAGGTGCATGTATTCTTTATTTACCCTTACGATTGCTAGTTCCGGCACAAGTTAGCTTGACCCACCCCCCCTCATCCCACTCAGTTACAAGTTACAAGTGTCAAGTTATGTACTTTTTTTCAAGTCGCCTTTTTTGAAGTTGATGCCATAAATTTACCTCTCCATGCGCCAGAATTACCTCTTCATGTGTCAATTCTACTTGGGTATATTTTAGTTTTATTCTAGTTTCATTAAAAAAATGTATATTTTTGCCAAAAAAAAAGTTGAAAAAAATTATTTTTCAAGCTAGAATTTATATTATGTTGATGGCTAACTGTATGTTGTTTAAATAAATAATTTCAATCAAAAAGGTGTTTGCCGAGTTGTATCAGAGTTCCTTCGTTTTCATGGTATGATAGTGAATCATTCACGAAATGTACAGAAAACAGTATGATAATCATGAAAAAAAACGGGCGGTCAACTGACAGCCCGCGCGAGCGCCGGTGTGACTCAAGTTGGCGCGAACGCATGAAGGTTAGCTATTTGGTTATATACGATGAGCGCAGAAAATCGAGCGTGAATGTTATGATGAGAATGTATTCTTTAAGGCCGATAGAGCCTTGAGTAAATAAATTTCCTATTTTATTTGAAATCAAAAACAAATTTAGTAATTTGTACATGAAGAACATATAATGTCTATACCTATTTCGGAATTTTCTTGAATTCTTTTGAATTTCTTTCAATTCTATCAAATTCCCTAAAACTGTTTGAAATTCCCTTGCAGTCCACTGAATTCGAAGGATCCTTCTTTAATCTTCATTTTTTTTTATATTTACCCTGAAGATTTTTAAATTCTCCTTAAATTCTTGTGAATTTTATCAAATTTCTAGTCACTTCCATTTATCTGAATTCAATAAATTTTTTTTGGATTTTGTCACTTATTTTGCATTTACTTGAATTTATTTTAATTCACCTTGAAGTTTTATAAATTTCCTCGAAATCTTATTTTTCTTAGATTCTTCTAAATGCACTCAAATTTTATTTAATACTTTGTTTTTCAATTTTTGATTTTTTTTAAATTTATTTCAATTCGGTTGAGTTTGCCCTGAATTCTGTTCATTCCCATTATACTCAATTTTATGTAAATTTTTTAAATTCTTACATTCTCATTCTAAGTGAGAAGGTATTAGTTTTATGTAAAATTTGACGTCGTCTGTTTTCATCAAATCTCCAGGTTTTAAGGACACGGAGCGACCCAGGAATGACAGGTCTCTGCATCCATCTCGCAAGTGCTTCACCAGTTCTTCACACCATTTTGGAGGTCAATCATTGTACTGTTTCTTATATCTCATTGCATTAAAGTCTACAATAATTGCGATATTTACAATATTTACAGAGTTAACAGTATTCACAGTGTTCATAGTATTCACAGCTCCAACCATAGCAAGAGATTCGAATAAAAGCTTAGCGCAAATATATTGGAGTTGAATAGAAATAAATTCAAGTTCTATAGTAGGAAGCCTATGCTGTGACTCCGCAGAGGACTAGCATCAAATGAAGGTAGTTCGTAGTGCGATACGAACAAGAGTACAGAGCTGATGTATGTGGCGTAGTGGAGGGGAGACGCGCATGTGCCATGTACACTTTTCCCCCAAAGATGCTCTGTATAAGGGTACGTGACGTTTAGGCGCGGCCGTTCGGACGCCGCCGTGGGACGCGGGATGTTTAGGCGCCGAGACATTTAGCCGCCGGACATTTAGGCTCTGCGCAGTTTAGGCACTGGACTTTTAGGCGCGGGCCGTTTAGCCGCCAGGACGTTAAGCCGCCAGATCGGCGAAACGGCTTGAGATCGAATACATTGAATCTTCACAGTTGATGATGGATGTAAGGCTCGCTTGCACAAGTGCAGTTCTACGTGCTGGAAAAAAAACAGAGGCCAGGTTTGAATTCAGCGCAGAAAACTACTCTGGAAATGATATATCTCATTCCATGAACACATAGGTCATATTTTGTTGACCAGTGAATCAATCCAGTCTAACGATAGATTGCGATTGCAGGCTGCAGCGTCTTTGCAGACGCTTCCGTTGATTAGCAGGTTTTCCCGACAGACTGCTACGCCTCTTTTCGATCCACCTTGTTTGTAGATCTCTCTCCACACAGGTCCAATTATCCGAACAATCCTGTCGTTTAGGATAGCTGTAAAGGTCTAATACAGCGTGTTCAGGCAAGTTTTTGTCATGTAGTTCCTTAGGTTGCACAAGTCGCCTTTCTTCGGTAGGGCGTCTCCGACTTTAAATATGAGGTGAAGATCCAGGCCAGGTATTGGTGTGTAGGAGTAAACACCTTTCACTAGAAGTTGTTGATACCATCCGGTCCGGCAGCGGAGAAGTTCTTCATGACCGTCAGTGCTTTCTTTACCTTTTCGTCAGTGATTGGTGGACACTGTTCCTCGGACTTTATAAGGTTGTTGCACAGCTCCTTGAAACTCATGATGTTCTCAGTGTCTTCATATAATGGGTGTTGAGCTTCGTAAATCTTCCTCTAGAAAGTCTCTACGTCCTCGGACGTAGGCGGATTATTGACAGAAACAGGGGCATCGCTGAAGATGCGCGATGGATCAGCGAGAAGCTGTTGATTCTCCCTGATCTGTCCCTCCCTCTTCTGTATTCTCCTCCTGGCGTCAGATAACATCCGTATTTTGTCAACCATGTACTGCTTGGTAGTCAGCAGCCTTGACTCAATACGGAACGCGTTCTGTTCTTCTTGTTCAGTTGATGCAGGCACCTTTTGCTCTTTTAATCTATCGTCGCTTTTACCCTTCTATTTGAATCAACCAAAGCTCTCGCCGCATCATAAAATAAAACAAGTGATGGTCCAGAGGTCAGACTCCTCCGAAAGATCCTCAAGAAGGGCGTCATCCATGTCAGCCAGATCTTGTCGCTTAGGACGAACATAAATGTTAATGTTTCTCCTCGTCCTAAAATCGCCATCACCTCTCAGGGGATGCCTGATTTTCGTGGTTGGTCTTGATTTTGATTCCTCTTCTTCGTCTGCGGCTTGTTCTTGCAGTGGCTGGCGAAGCATTCCGCGTATATATCCTGTTTGCAAGAGGTTGCCGCTGCGGTTTCGCAACTTCTGTGGCGAAACGTGCGAAAGCTCTAGGTGTTTCTAGAGCCAAAGATTGTGCAGGTGAGCCATGTAACCCTTGCAATCAGAGATAATGCTATCATCGTAGCAATCCAGCAAGTCGTCTCTATGTCGATCCGTCCACTCAGGATGTCGACCGTCTCGCCGATCGCTTGGGAAATGGTTCGTCGATCCTTGCGGAGCCCCGCATGTAAGGGTAAGGCTGCATACTCTAGGATGTCGCCCGGTATCCCAGAGACACCGTGAAGGACACCTCACCCAGGTGCCATTCAACTTTCGGCACGGTTGTTCAATCCTTAGCTTGAGGGTTTTTCCTTCGGGACCATCCTCGGACAATTGTCCTCGACGGCTTATTAACTTTTGCAACCGTATTCAGCAGAAACCCTTGGTACAGGGGCCCTCTATTCGCAACCTGAGGACGCGTCCGGTGACTTTGTCATAGGCCCTCCGATTCGATTCCAAAGGAACCAAACCAGACTTCAAATATGAAGTGAATATGTGGGCCAGATGTCGGTGTATAGAAGTGAACTTCTTCCACCAGAAGTTCTTGATACGATCTGGTCCTGCAGCGGAGAAGTTCTTCGTGCCCCTAAGTGCTTTTTTCACCTCTTCGGCAGTGATTGATGGGCATT
>JAUMHM010000050.1:6015105-6026274 GCA_032362435.1 Melikaiella ostensackeni
GGAAAAATAAATTGCCACTTTTCCAAAATTTTTGTTTTTCTTTTGTAGGCTAAGTATTTATTGAGTGACCCTCGTAACTACTGATATCAAGAGGAGAAAACTACATCATAGCAGATTTTATCTCAATTCTACATGAAAAAAGCTTTCATTTGAGCCATCCCCGAAGAGTACCGGACTAAAAGAAAAGCTTCCAGCATAGGGGTCTAAATAACCAATTTTTCCTTATTTTTCTGATGTTTTAACCACTTATATCAAAAAGATGAAAAATGTAAAACATAAAATTTTCATTTTCATTTTCAATTGATTGTTCGTTTAAGATTTGGAATTTAAATTGGAAGCAGATTTTTCACAAGGTTCTCAGTATTTTTCTACGCCCTGCAGTGGTCACTATATGGGGCAAATACAAAACCTTTAGGGTCGTACCTTGAATATTTTCTTTGAGGCGAGGTAAGAGACAAGATGGAAATTTTTGAATAAGTCATTAAATAAAATTCACTGTGAAAAAAGGATTAGTCAGATGGATTGGTACGATAGAATTCTGGTTTGCGGATGGTAAAACAGAATCTTCTGTTAGAACTGATTAGAATGACTAAAATGAGAATCTTGGATAAAAAAATCTCAGGATTTACAGAGAATTTTAGAAATAGACAAATAGTAAGGAAAATTCCGGTATACTGAAGAATTTTCAAGAAAACTTTCGACTGGTGGAGAATATTTAAATATATCAGAAGCAACATAAAATAAGTCAAAATTAATCATGAGTATTACAATTCATCACTGAACTATAAAACCTAATGAAGACAAATTTGAAGTATTCGACAACGTGTTTATTAAGGGCACCCAGATAAAGCCGGGTACAAAAAGCTATGATAACTTATTATTTGCAAAAAATAAACCTTTTAAAAGAAGAGAAGAGAATAAGAAAAAAACAGCCTGATACGAAATATTGATGCATTTGAGTGCGAAATTGGTTATTACTGTTTGAAATCGTGATAAAATGTGTACGTTCAAAATGACTATTTTCTGGTTTGAATAGGAGACGATATCAGCACGGTCGGGCTGAACCAACATTGATTGAACGATCTGAAAAAGAAAAAAGAAAAGAAAGAAAAAGCAATATATTATAAGTCAAAATTATTATTGAGTTTTACAATTCATCAATGAATTATAAAACCTAATGCAGACAAATTGGAAGTATTCGACAGTGTCTTTGATAAGGGCCACCCAGACAAAGCCGGGTACAAATTCTATAATAACTTATTATTTACAAAAAATTTACCTTTTGAAGCAGAAGAACAGAATAAGAAAAGAAGAGTCCGATACGAAATATTGATGCATTTGAATGCGAAATTAGACCCACCAGCACGGTGGGCCTAAACCAACTTTGATTAAAAGATGCTTGCATATGGGATTTTCTATTTGATTATGGCATCGCTTGAAAATTTTCAGACTAAATTTAAAATCATAGCCAGAACCCTTTTTGAAAAAAGTCATTTTTTGTTTTTCAAAAATTATGAGATGTAGAATTTGCATACATTTATATACATTCTAAAAGGGGGATAGAGAGCACCATTTAAAAATTTCTTTCAAAAATCAAGCTTGTTAATATACCTACCAATTTTTTATTTTATTCCATTACATCGCTCAAAATAAACTTACATCCTGAAATCCCGTCTCGGCAACTAAGTGAAGCTAAGACACGACCAAAATTGTCAACAAATAAAGCTGTTTAAATCTAAAATTGGGAAAAAGTCAAACACGCTTCAACATGACAGCTATTAACTCTATTGCTAGTTCGGGTATAAATTACCAGAAATTTTCTGTAATTTAAGGTATTAAAAAATTTCTAAAATTTTCGGAAATTTTCGGTAATTTATGGTACTTTCTCGGTAATTTATGGTAATTTATCGCTTCGGATAAGTCCAGTCACTCTTCACTACTCACAATCAGTCTGCCAAGTGTCAACTCATAATGCCAGAAGTGAGGTTATGATCCCGGTTCTCCTCGAAAGTAATTTTGAATAGAAATGCACAAGAGCAACATCTAGAAAAATTGATCCTGTTCAAACAGCGCAAGTGCACACGGAAAAAACGGTTGGGGGAACTTTTACCATACTGTATGGATGTGACGGTATGAGTGACAAATAAGAAAATTCTTACGCAAAGTTTATGGAAGATTTATCTATAAATGTACATAGTATAATCATTACCATGAGTATGGTAACCTAATTTTGGTTCCGGAAAAAAGGCGTACGATTATTATCGTATATATGTATTTTGAGGCCCATAAAAGTAGTGCCGAGGAATCGGCATATTTTTACCATAATCGATGAGAATGGCGTTTCGAGCCGGTGGAACTTAGAGCTAAGGGTTAAAATTTTTTAATGAAATGAAATTGCAATAAATATAATATATCTCGAAAAACGTAATGAGATACGGCAAAACAGACAACATTTTTGGATTCAACTCCAAAATTATATAGTACATGACTCATAATGATAAAATATTATATATAATGAATAGAATCATAAATAAATATAAATAAGTAATATTAAGAAAGTATAGGTATTTTCCGGTTTTTAAATATTTATTTACAAGATCGCCAACATGTTTCGATTCGGATCCGAGTCCTTCTCAAGGCGTCATTCTGCAGAGAATAAAATCTTGTATAGAAACTCAAAATTTAAATAATACACTTAAAATAGGATAAATCAGTAGTTTAGTAGATAAATACTGTTTATGAAGAAAGAAGATTTTTTGGAGTATTAACACTTTCAGGAGATAAATCATAGAGCAAATATAACGAATTTGCGTGTAATTAAAGGGATTAGGTTGATGTAGTATATATGCTCAAGGCCCGGGAAAATTCAAATTTAAAGTATATTAGTAGGTGTTTTTTTTTGGAATGTACATTAGCGCGGAGCGAAAATGATCAAGTTAGTTGAATCGTTTGAGCTGACCGAAAAAAAATTGTGGGTTGACATCCGAAAAAAGTAAAAAAAAAATTTTTAATCGGTTCATAACTTCTGTTCTCTTTTTTGATTTGAAAATTCCTAAAAATTTCCTTATTGCTTCGAAAATTATGGCGAATTTTTTCTATGTATAGTTTTTTTGTGAATAATAATGAAGAATTATAAATTGAAAGAAATTTTTTTTGCTCAATTAAGAATTTTTTGAAAATGGCAAAAAAACATGTTTTTTGGATTGAGTTCTATGCACACATTTTGGAGAAAAATTGTATATGCCGTACCTGAAATTTCTTCAGCTTGAATCAAAGAAACATGCTGTTATTTTTCTTTTTCAAAAAACAACTTTCTAGTGATGTTCCAAGCGTTTAAAAATTGTCAATTTTAAGTCTTTTTTAGCGATTCTGACGACTTGCTAAAACTAAGCTTTCAGATGCAAAAATGATGGTGCTATTACGGTAGAACGATATTTTCGTAGGAAGAAGCTGATGGAATCATTTGATATACATATCCCCCCCCTATGGAAGTGGGGGTGGGGGGTTAATGTGTGGAAGGATACTTGTCAATGGTATCCCGCTTTTCCAGCAAACCGCAGTGCGAGTATATCATAAATGTTCGTTTTGCCCTGGACACATTTTGCGTGGCCAAGCACGAGCCAATCCCACGAGCCTCCCTTGCAGCATCGTCGATGATAAAAACCGTGCCTGTAAACCTATATGTGACAAGTGCGAGCACAGCATAAATATCTTTTTTGCGCCGTTAACATTTTCGATGGCAAGCGCGAGCCAATCGCGCGAGACTCCCTTCCAGCAGCGCGTCTCGAAACCAGGATTCACGATCCATCGAATCAGATGATTATTGATCATCGACATTTTTGTGTTCATGAAATTCATGAAAATCTGATTCCGAAGCGGCTTTACTGTGACTTAAGTGACTTAAGACGGGTTTACTTTGATTTTTGTTCAACCACTCGCCATGGGTGGCGATTCACCTGGAAATAACCAATCCAAAAGAAGAAGAACTAGAAGCAACGTAGGTTTAAACTCCGATATCAACTCTACGGTGCCACTCTACACCAGTTTTGGAGCACTGAACTCGCTAAACGAAAACGCTAAAAGGATGGAGGACGAAGAAGAAGAAAACGAAGCTGACCCTGTCGCTGAATCAGAAAAAACGGAGGAAAAAGTTAAACTCCCACCAATTTTTATTACCGAAGGCATCCAGGACTACTCAATGTGTATTTATGGTATAGTTGACTCTTCCACTGTCAAACAGACAAGGATAAACTATTCCCCGAAAAAGCTGACGATTAGATGTTCCAAGCTTGTAGATTATTTGGCACTCCAAGACAAGCTCAAGGCGGAGAAGATGGCATTCTACACCTACACACCTAAGTGGCAACGCTCAAAACACATTGTAGCCAAGGGGCTACCAAACATTCCCACCCGAGAAATTGAGGAGGACCTCCAGAGACAGGGAGTCAAATGTGAAAGGATCACAATACTGAAAAAGCACAGCTCAGTAGCTTTGCCCGACAACAATCCAATCTACATGATCTCCTTTGATAGTGAAGTAGATATGAAAAAAGTGTGGGATGTCAAATATGTGTGCTAAGTGAAAGTCAAGTGGGAGAAGTACAAAAATTCGCGTAAAGTTACGCAGTGCCATAAGTGTCAGAATTTCGGGCATGGGACTCTATACTGCCAAAATAAGACTAGATGTGTAAAGTGTGATAAAAACCACATGAGTGCAAATTGTGATAAATAGAAAAGTGATCCTCCAAAGTGTTGTAACTGCCGAGGTGCTCATCCCGCAAACTATTCAAAGCGCTCCACGTATGTTAAGCATTTAGAAAAAGTTGAAGCCAAAAAGACTGCTAGAAAGAGTAATCTTGACCAAGGAACGAGGCCCTTTAGTGGCTCATCTACAAGAACGAGGCCCCCTAGCGGAGCAACTCCGAGAACGAGACTAGGACTGCAGCTGACTGAAAACCAGCAGGAGTATCCTGCTTTGAGATCGAGCAAGGGAGAACTTCCCTCTCCAGTGGAAACAAATTTAAATTGGGGACCATCAAGGACTTCGGAGGACAAGACGAGTGAGAGTGTCACTGATTTCCATTGCCTCATGGACGAAATGGGCAAACTGAATCAACTCATCGATCTAGGTAAGATGTTGAGGCTTATTAAGACATTAAATAGTAAACTCATAAATTGTAAAAGTAGCTTAGAGCAGTTACAGGTATTTTATGAAGCTGTAAATGGCAGCTACTAAAAGCAATATCTCTACTTTTATCTTAGGCCATTGGAATGCCAATGGAATCCTTAATAATCAGTCTGAACTAAAGCAATTTATATGTGATCATAACGTTGATATCATGCTCATAAATGAAGCTAAATTAAACTGAAATAAAAATTTTAAAATGCAAGGATTCACGTCCATTAGAAAAGATAGAAATGCAGAGGGGACTGGAGGAGGTGTCATGATTTTGGTTAAAAATGATATTAGGTTTCATGAGGTTCCAATTCAAACAATGGCTATAGAAGCTGTTGGTATTGTATTAGAAGATAACACTGCTATTGTATCCGTTTATAAAGCTCTTCATCATAAGCTGGATATTAATGATTTGAATAGTATTTTCAAACTCTCAAATAAAGTACTGATGTATGGTGATTTAAATGCTAAAAATACTATATGGAATTGTAGAGCAAGTAATTTAAATGGTAGAGTCCTATATGAGTATGCGTTCAAGCATCTTTTTAATATTATTTATCCGGATGTTTACACATTATATCCATATAACGAAGCACTTCCTAGCACACTTGACATTGTAATCACTAAAAATATCAAGTGGAATCTAATGATTGATGTAATAGATGAATTAAACTCTGATCATCTCCCGGTCCTCATTATTTTATCTGATGGTTCAGCATTTAACAGTACAGCAAAAAGGATTTCCTAATTATAAAAAAGCAGATTGGGATAAATTCAATAAATACATAAATAAGAATCTAGAACTGCGTAGGGGTATTGCTTCTAGAGAAAATATAGATAGTGCTGTTAGCGATCTCGTTGATAATATCCAAAATGCAATTGAATGCTCAATTCCAAATATTAGTTTTCAACAAAATACAAAATATGTACCTGATAATACCAAAGAACTAATGAATCTAAGGATTAACTTAAGGAAAGTGGGACAGAGAACAAAAAGCAAGGAAGTTAGGAAAATTTGATTATAAATAATACTGAGATAATGCCCAAGACTAATGGAATCTACTTAAGTGTTAATTTAAATAAAAAACTCAATCATAGAGAGCATATTGCTAAAATAAAGAAAAAAACTTTTTTAAATATCAGTACATTAAATTGCCTTATAGGAAGGCGTAGCAATATGTCTTTTAAAAACAAAGTAATATTATATAAAGCGATTGTTGGGCCGATAATTACCTATCCAGCTCCGATATGGTCTGGGACCAGCAATGCAAATTTGGATATACTGCAAAGAATACAAAATAAATGCTTGCGCATGATAGTACAAGCAGGACCTACGGATAGGAATATTGATATACATAAAAAGTATAATGTTAAAACTATTAGCAGCCACATCTATGACTTGACTAGCGAATTCTATGAAAAACAAGTTAGGAATTTTCAGAATGATGAACTTCGAAACGATCTCATAGTCTATAAGAGTAGAGATGAAATGCCTTTTAAGCTATTACATAATATGCCTTACCAAATGTTGCTAGGGAAGCCTGAACACTTACTCTAGTTTTTTCTGTTGAATTATTTAATACTTATGGAATGACTGGTGAAATTACACCAAAGTATAATTTGCTGGAAGGTCTATGGGGGATGGGGTTTGGAATCGGGTCTCTGTTTATTTAACAAGAGGATTGGTTTTCATGACTCTGGAGCACCATTCATCTCTCCCGTAATATTAAGTATTTTCGTTTTTTAGTTTTAAGTATTGTTATTACTAGAATTAAGGCTAGCATATAATTTATAAGTCTTTTTAACAATTTTTTACTTAAAATGAGTATAAAATTAATGATTTGCGATCCAAGTAATATAACAAAAATCACAACGAAAGAAAGTACAGAAACCAATAAGGGGTAGAGTTCCAACCTGGAACTAGGGGCCTAGAGAAAAATTAATTAAAAATGTATATGGATACTTTAGTATCGCACCATGTAATATTACCTATCAATAAAGAACTTTTCAAAATGCAAAAAAAAAAATGCCTAAAAGATTCTCCGTCGGAAGCAGCACGACCGCGTTTTTTTCCACCTGTCACGAGCTTTTTCCTCTGTCAGGACTTTTTCCCCCTGTTCTTTTCTCCGATCGGCGTCTACGAGACCGAAGACGAACAAGAAGTACGCTACTTGTCGTACTTTTTACCAATACTCATTATTTTAACATTAATTTCAGAATATAAGATAATTTTTTTTATTTATACTGCACACGTCCACATATAGGTGCAGTATACAACTTTTGCCATGATTCTTGATTATAAAAAAATATTTTTAGCTTGAAAATATCGAGAAATAACAAAATTTTCCTTATTTTGGCATATACTAGCAACTTTTTATCCCTATTCGAAAGGAAAAGAGAAATATCTTTTTTTTTCGATACGCCCTAGCGCGCGTATTAAATGTTTTCTTCAAACATAAAATTTACCAACTTCCGGAACATAAATATAATGTCACCAGATAGAGCATAGATTGAAGTCGGATTTCCCATCGGAAACCCAAAATCGATACTTTTATCCTTGTTCACAAAAACGCGAATATCTCCTGAAATACGATCGACAAAGTGGGCCCTTTTCTTGCAAAACGTCACATATTTTATTGAAAAGTAAGAAAGTTATGGTCATGTTTAATATTTAAAAAATCTGTTTCTTACAGTAAAACTTTTTCACTAACATAATTCAAAGTAGATGAAAGAAAAAGGCTCATGATTTGAGACGATTCGATTGAATTTTAATATTAATACATTTTATTCAAGAAATAAGGAAGTTATGCTTATTTATAATATTTAAGAAATGTGTTTTTTTTTACAGCAAACTTTTTTTCATTAACATAATTCAAAGTTGATGCAAGAATAGAAAAGACGTCTTCTTACGAGACGAATTGATTGACCTATTTGTATTTACCAATTTATCATAATGAGGAAGCAAAGTGATCATCAAATCAATCACCATAGAATTATGTAAATAAAAACAAAGTGGAAACACTCTAGATCGAACTCACAGCTAGTTTATTTTTGTATTTTGAGTTTTTTTACGATTAAAGGTTAGTCTGATAAAATTTTCCCACAGGGAAAAAATATTTGTTTCGCGGAGTAGGATCTAATACGAGTATTGTTTTGTGTGCATTATTTTTCCGATGGGAGTCACTTATTTAAATAAGAAGGTTTTGTTGAGCGAAGGTACATAAGTTGCTGAAATATCTCCATGATATAAAGTTCTATTTGAATCTAAATACCGATAAGTTGTACGTGTACTTACTCTCGTGGGAGATCGCGCTAATGTCAGTTACACACTTGGAATGCCACGCCTCAAACAATTACTGCAAAGCTTCTTCGCTGTAAATTTTTCGGGCAATGATTCATGCTGCTTCATCAATCTGTTTCTATAAGGCAACCAACAAACATGTATCCGTTTTTTACATATCCTAACTCATATTATGATTTTAAATTGGACAAGGTGAGTAGATAGGCAGGGTCGGTTCTGGACCTATTAGTATTAGTGCGTGTCTGTGTGAGGCGAGCGTGCGACATAAGCATGCTCGTGTGTGTCCGTGTGAGACTGATATAATGTATTTCTACCATACCGATAGAAAAGTGATTTAAATTTATTGGAATTAAATTATTACTTTTTATCATCAGAATGTGTGTGAAGTGATTGAGAAGTCATCAAAACTCAAATTTGTGAATGGTACCTTCATTTATTGAAATGTCATGTATTTTAAGAGTAAGAAAATTTAAATAAGTATCATTTCAACTAATTTCGACTTTTTCATTTATTAGGTTAAGGATTGGTATGTAAGTAAAAAAACAATCTACATATGTTTGAAAGCAGTAGAATTTATTCAGAAAAACTTAATACTAATACAAAGAGACTTACAAACTAGACTTATCTATCCAACTATTGTGGGAGTCGTCAAAACCTAACCATGTTACAAATAGCTTATTTCCTCGTTTCTTGAGGACTTTTTCAACAAGATAAATGTCTGGATGTCTAACTTTGACAAGTTCTTGTTCATAAAAACTACCAGCAAGAGCTTTATCTTCATAATCTTTAAGTATATGCGTTACTGGTTCAGTAGTCTTGACATTACTTACAGTAAATATTTTACCTGTCCAATTTGGTGTGTAGCCTTTCATTCTGATAGTCCGATATTTAGTACTGCTGTAAGACAAAATTAAGTTTTCTAAAATGTCTACTCGCTCGCAAATTGATGCTTTTAAATTACTGAATGTTGAGTACAGATTTATTTCATATTGCTCTATAAGATATTCGAAGTGCGAGTTGTAAAATTCTTTGCCTCTATCAACATGTAAGTTTTTTGGTACACGTCCTTTATCGAGTACAGATTCCATGGCTGCAGTTACATCTTCGCCCTTCTTGGATTTAACAGGAACATTCCAAATAAATTTTGAAAACACGTCAATTAGAGTTACGATGTACTGGTATCCTTTGTTTTCTCTCTTATATGGTTGCATTTCAACAAGCTCAGCTTGCCAAGCCTCATTAATGCCACGGATGTCAAAATGTTGGCTCTTGTAATTTCTTCTAGCAGGCTTGTGCAGCTCCTCCACCAACTGCAGTTTCTCAGCGGCCATTTCTGAGTGCGTTCAGTCTGATGTCTAATTGTGTAATTAGCTGTGAATTACAATACATCAGTTCTTGAGTTGATTAAGCATCAATTTTCAAATATTTAAAAAGTTTATTTGTGGAGTTTTGCAAAGTTTCAATCATCATATTATTGTTAACTACTTCGGTTCGCAAGGAAGCTATAACATCATAGGTAGTCTGAAGTCCATGTTGTAAGATATGTTGTACAGTATTCAAATTAACAGCATCATTTTGGTATTAAGCTTTAGCGACATTATACAGCCTTTTGTTGTGCATATTATAATTTCCTTCAGGTGTGATTCCAAGAGGAGGACCACGACTGTTGCAGGAGGACCACGACTTGTACTCTCTGCTCGCTTAAAATTACGTCCGAATACATCGTTACACATCTTGCAAATGATGAAAATCCGGACAAAACATGCATTAATATATAATTCCAGCTTCTCGTAGTTCTTCAATAATTGACAATTTCGTTTGTGTGACCTGTATTTCCAGCTACTTGAGACGCTAACAGTAAGCGTAATCAATCCACCAATTCATTCGGGTCATCCCAGTAAACATCTTCCAATTGATTTCCCTCCTTAGCGATCATATGGTGACAAAAAAACCTGATGAATTTCGCTTTTTACTTCTTCTATCTGTATTTTTCATGGGTATCTGGGAATCATTTTTTCTATAAAGTTTTTATAGTTAAAGACTTTACTGTCTGTTTTGATTGAAGCTTATCGGAGAATCTCCAATCATTAATCCATCCTTTATTAATTTTCTTACGCCGCATACATTGTCGAGTTTTTTATTTCTTTCACCTAACAATATGAGAAACTTGTTTGTATCATCATCTCATGAAGTAGAAGATATTTCTAAATTATTTTCCGCTCGACTACGAGTTGACAACTCATCTCCTTCTCCATCAATAATTGATTTATATGACAAATCATCGTCATCAATATTTTCTTCAACTTCACTTTTTCCTTCTTCTTTTTTAATTGGTTCAACTTGTTTTATATTCTCGAGACCACCAACAATTTTTTCCTGTGGATTAACAATGGACTTAAAAGTATTACTTAATGTCCGCTCAACTATTCCCTTGTCCAACTTTATTTACCTCTGTTTTCGTCAAATTGCTTCACTAGCTCTAGCAATTTGACGTAAAATATTTGTTTTCTTTTGAAAATTCTCCTCACGTGAAGACATGTTGATACAATAGCATCCAATATGTGACTCCATTCTGATCATTACCTACTATCGGCGAGAAAATTCGAGTCCTCTGTCTTTGACGTTCAAAAAGTAAGTGAAGAAAAAATGGTAGCTCAATGAATGAAGGATCATTTTAAAGGTTAAAATGTTG
>JAUMHM010000050.1:6029884-6050792 GCA_032362435.1 Melikaiella ostensackeni
TAAGAAGTCTGGAACAGCGAAAACAAATAATTTCATACCTCACACTCTTATTCTCCTTTGGTCTCCAATAATTAATGATCATTTATACCTTAGTAATTTCCATAAATTCGTCAGCTCATCCAAGTTTATCAAATCGCTTAGACATAACGTTCTCTCGGAATACCAAAATCGAATTTTACGTCCCTTAATATACATTAAATTACTTATACACTTAACCCATAGTGACTGTCGCGTAGTAATTCGTTATTATTACGATGATTCAATGATTGTGATGAGTAAGTCGCTGCCACATCCACGAAACGCCTGAAGGTTTACGCCCAAACTTTTTTCGCCGGGTTTTCCTAAGACATTTGCAGGAGTGGAATGGCACATTCCTATGCTGTTCATAAATTACACTTAAAAAACACCACTGTCTCTACTCTTAAATGAAAGGCTTTTTCAAAAAACTGCCTTACGTATGTACATATGATTTTTTACTTGCAGCCTTACAAATTTCTTAGAGAAATGTATATGAAAGCGGGCGTTTTATATCTACAGGTATTTTCTGGATCTCTCACAAAGTCGTGAATGCGGCAGGAAATTTGATACTATAAAAAGGAAATCCTTAACGTGTGACTACTTATCACTAAATTAATTGGATAGTAACTTCAGTAAACTTACAACGTTATGTAATTATATTAATATCGTTTCACCCGCACTTAGTTTTCAACGGACATCATTTAAGGACTATATTTTTTGTGTTTTCAATTGCTTTGCAAAGAGAGGACACTTGATTCTTTTTTCGTATTTGAACTTATAATCTAGAATAACTATTTCGTTAATGTTAGTGAAAAATTTGAGTGTACCACAAAACTCAATATGTATATTGAAATTGACAACTGATTCGGATTTCAAATTCACTCACGTAAAAATGTAACATTTTGTTTTACTAAGGGCAACACGCTGTAATCAAAAATCGATTTTTACATTCGTAAACTATGTTCAAAACTATTTCCTCCCATGAAGAAGGAAGTTACTTTATCAAATTGTAAAAATCAGTACTCAATAGAGTTGAAGAATAACTACCAGGAATATTAATCAAATCTCAGACACTCAGAGGCTATACTTTTTAAATCGCATGATGAATACAAAACGCCTATTGGCAAGTGAAAATCATGCGATTAAAAAAATAGTGCCGATATTTTATTTACCAATGAGAAACGTGCTCTGCACGTTTTACCTTTTTTCGAAAAAAACGTTTTACTCGACTTATATTCCATTTTTGGTATATTATTATTATACGAGCCATCTAGTATGAAATTTTTCGAGAGTCGTTTAATCAGTTCTTGAGGGATGAATTTCAGACAAGCATTGATTGAACAAACTTTGGAAAAAAACCAGATAGACTCGACTTAATCGACACCCGGTAACTGAACTCGACGACCGCTAACTTTTCGTTATACTCGTTAATCGGTTTTTATCTTATTCGTACAGGCTTTAGTGTCTTTTATATCTACATAATGTACACACAATGGCAATGGCATGAGGCGATGAAAGGTCGATTAGAAAAGGAAATAAAGCAAAGTGGACGAATAGTTTAACTGCTCATCGGTTGTTGAATAACTCTCTTTCAATGAATACGTCATGTTCAAATTGATTTTTATTTCAAATCAATTTCTCAAATTACTAAATGTAAAGTTTAATTTAGTTTACAAAATTGACTAAAGGTTATGTAGTTGACTCGATTAAGCTCCTTAATTGAACAATTTCGTCCCTTTCTCTACCGGACATGCTATGCCAACCGATGCTACATATCAGCTATATAATAACAATCATAATGAGTAATATGTTGATGAGAGACGATCGAGTAGCGAGCACAGCTAAAATCGTTCCTGCCACGTTGAACGTGAAACCATTTCCATAGATAAGCTTGAACATTAAAACACATCTATACAGAGAGATAAAGTTCTACTATTTCCATTTTTTTCTTCGTCTAACGAGCAAACAGTGGTAATTAGAGTTTATGTATATATGCAATAGTTAATATTAATATAATATCATATTCATTCCAACAACAAGTATCATCTGATAGTATTCTTGCATTCTTATATTCTGATTACCGTCTCGATTTTCAGGATCTTACGTCTTTACTTTTGTGTTTCTCTGAATTTTCAATATATCTTTTTATATTTTATATATATTATATGTATAGACTGATATCAACACGTAACATCGACTTTTTAGCTCGCTTTTTGGTGCAATTCTTTCAGTGAATTGTAATAACTGAGATTTTTAAATAAAATTATCTAAAGTCGTGTTAACTTCGGCGCCTAGAAGTTCTTTTGATAATAAGAAAAAAATGTATTCAAAGTAGAAAAATTCATATTGTAGACAATTAGAATTTCATTTTAGATTTCAACGCATTTTAACTAATTTATTCGTCAAGCTTTTTTCTGGACTCAAGCGTTTTTCTCCCATCATAATTCCTCTTTTGCTAATACTGAAGGTTTGAAATTTGAGAATTAATATCAATTTCTACATTGCTTTCTGCGTTCCAATCCAGCAAATACGTTCAAACGCTTTTAAACGATAGAAGATAACTATGAGAGTCGATTTAAAATTGTTACTGTTTCTTATTTAAACAAAACTTTACCTTTCTTTTTGATCGTTTATTTGTACAAAAAACGAGTAGCCCTCGCTGTAAGACTTAAATTGGCAGTAATAGCGATAAGTAGACAGTAATATGTATAGTATAGAGCGAATAAGACTTCATGATCATTGCCTTAATTATGCAGAAACAATTATTGTACAATGAGAGTTTCAACTGTCGTAAAGCAAGAAACTTTCGCTACCAATTTTAGTACATAAATTAAAAAATAGAGAACTTTTTCCACGAGAAGAAAATAATCATATTGAAGATGATTCTTACTTTTTATCGATCAAATATCAAATCGGAGATTTTTCGTAGTCACATATAGGACCATCTTCATTTAAATCAAGAGTTGGACCTTGAGTATACTCGTATATAATAGTTTTACAGTGTTATGTTTGTTCTCAACTTTGGATTCTGACTGAAAAAGGACGTTCTTGGAACTTTCTCTCTCTTCGTTCATGTCCTCCAGTATAATTATTCCCCCCGTATAATTATTTAAATTATTGTATGACTAACTATCAGTTATTTGGAACGATTAACGTCTCTAACCCGTAAAATCGTCGCGCTTCTTCGAGACGATTAGTCAATAAATAATAGGCTATTCCCTCTGGAGACCACAAGAACTGTTCTCAAACCTAATCTTCATATAAAAATGTCGCAAAGTTGTTACAGATTTAAAAACACTTTATATTAGATGCAAAGAGGCCTGGAAATGGGGAGAGTCATTACAAGTCATCACAAAGTTCTTACTTTCTTTTATAAAAGTGACAATTTACAAAATTTGATCTGTCTCCCTCTGACTCCAGTAGATTGATCAAAACATTGGATTTATTGAATCAGTAAATTGATCAGACGAATGAGTCATAAGGTCTAAACTGAAAGCAATTCCTTCTTGAAATAATCTGTTGACTCTCTTATACTCTGAGACAGAGGATTAGGTTTCTTGGTAGAGTTCCTACCTCTGGAGGGTAATATTTAAAGCGAACTTTTTTCGCGGATCTATCAATCTTGCCTCCAGAAAAATCTAGCTACTCCTAGAATTTTCGAATTAGGTTTACAAGATCCACTTGACTATCAAAAGAACCAGAATGTGGGGCAAACACGTTGTGACGAAAGAAGCAGAACCACCAGTTACTCTGATGTCGCTGTCCTTGAGGAAGACTCCATCGATAACGTGAATGATTCCGTTGGTGCAAGAGACATCCGGACGTTCAACTTTGATGATAAGTCCTTTCCACTCAATGTGGTAACCTGGAGGATGAAAAAATTGTATTAAAAAAGGCTTGTCTTTGCAGAAGTTTGCATAAAGCTTTGGCTTGATGCAACTAGAACTTGATACAATGTCCTTAAAATGGAAGATTAAAAAATAAATTAATGTTTGCTGATTCATGGCTGAGTCTGAGGCGATCTGAGGCAAGATAAAGTGAGCCCAGCAGCTCGCTTGTGAATTAAATTAGAAAAAAGAGATATAAAATTGCATGCATTGCAGCTGCTGCGATTGTCGATTTTGCGTCAATGTGCCATTGCATTTAAATAACGCAAGCCGTGCTTTCGCAAAGCTATTCAAAAGCCTCCTGATTTCTATGTATGTACAATAATTCATATGGCAATATATCTATTGAATACGGTCAGATTTCATCTCTAATTTGTATTTTTTATTTTCAGGTTTTCCTCAAACTGTGAATAGACCAATTCCATTTCAAATCATGCAAAATTTCAAGAAAAGTTCAAGTCAGAATGATTTGGCATTTGGACATATCATTCTATAATGAAAATAAAGAAACACGTATTTCACTGTTTTATTAATATTTTTTTGATCAACATTCTTCTCATTTGTTACAATAATTCAAAGATAATCTGCGAATCCTCCAAAATTGACAGCATTTGTTTTCAAAATGAAATATTTTTTTAGAGAGCGTAGGTATTCTGTATTTTCTTTTTCTGTTAGACTTAGAAATTCTTGCTCCTTCAATTGATCCCAGACAAATTAAAAAATTTATAAGAATGAGAAAACAGCGGCTGTTTATCTTAAATTATTGACAGTGGATTTTCTCCAAAAACCAGACTGAAATTTTTTTTTTTGAGCAATAGATGGTAATATGTACTACATATCTCCTGAGTTTTGGCAGTGGTAAACCACTGCTTCACATAGAAAAAAACATTATTTTTGAAATATCAAATTTTCGCATTATTCTCGGAAAATAAACGAGAGGTACAAATAAATGTTCAGTTAAAAGCTTGCACATCTATAAAAGTTCTACGACAAATACCCGTTCCTCTTATGTGATATCTTGCATTGTTTACGAGCTAAAATCAAAAATTATATTTGAAAAACAAAATTTTCCGGCCTCAAAAATGTTTTATCCCGCATAAAACTGGTGGGATGCCTTTTCTATATCAGCAGAAACTTTTTTTTCAATACTATCAAAAATAAAAAGTTAGGGTTCTCTTGAAAATCTTCTTTTCATGTTTTCAAAATTCGATAATAAAAATAAAAAAGATTTTCTGGAAAGCCCCACCTTTTTTTTAACATATTTGTTTAGAGTTTTTGCTCATATAAGGAAGGCATTCTCTTTTCTTTATGGGGGTTGAACCATTTTTGAGGTCGCGGAAATTTTTTTTTTCATATAATTTTTTATTTATTTTTCTTAAACAGTGCAAGATATCACATAAGAGCAACAGGTATTTCTTATAGAACTTTTATATATGTGCAAACTTTTAATTGAACATTTTTTGTGCCTCCCGTTTTTTTCTGGGAAAAATGCGAAAATTTGACTTTTCAAAAATAACTTTTTTCTATATGAAGCAGTGGTTTACCAAGAACGAAACTCAGAAGATATGTATTACATATTACCTTCTATTGCTAAAAAAATTAAAAGTGTGGTTTTTTGAGAAAATCCACTTTCAGTAATTAAAATAAAACAGCAGCTATTTTTTTTTATTAATTTTCTAATTTTTCTGGGATCAATTGAAACAGCAAGAATCCCCACGCCTAAAAAAATCTAGAATACCTACGCTCGTTCAAAAATATTGCATTTTGAAAAAAAATTCTATCAACTTTTGAGGATTCGCAGGAAATCTTCAAATTATTGCCACAAATAAAAAAAAAAAAATTTGTTGATAAAACTGGTAAATATGTGTTCCATTATTTTCACTATAGAATGATATGTCCAAATACCAAATCATTCTGACACCATGACCTAGACTTTTCTTGAAATTTTGCATGATTTGAAATGGAATTGATCAATAGATAAAAGAAGTGTCTTCGCGATTTTGTTATTCCAGCTGAAAGTGAATCTTAATAATTTTATTTTTCACTTTCATTGTAGACTATTCCAAAAGTATTCAGTGAGTGTTTAGGAAAGAATTAGTCAAGAAAATAAACTAGTTTCGGTTTGCTACTTACTACCGTAGTTATTTATATTTACAACTAATAGTTTTCAATTTGATTACATTTTTATTTAAAACTTTAGATAATTTATCATTTCGATAGAATGACTTACATATATGAGAATGACAACTGAATAAGGACCAAACATGAAATTTTACAGGATTCACACTCGCAGTGAGCTTTCGTCCGTGAGGGTTACGTGTATCAAAATATACTATTCTGCGATAGGTTTTCAAACATAAAATTTCGAAAAAATTATAAATTTATGAGTCCCACAAGAACTCTACATTGAAGATGCGAAAATATTAGGAAAAAATATTTTCTGTGTGGGAGGGGGAAAACAAAATATTCCTTATCCAGTTTTCCATCCCATAAATTTTAAATCTGCGTATTTTTATATAAAATCACGAGAAAATAGTCAGGACTTTTACGGTCCTGTTAAATATGTCAATATATGTATTCCTTGATATGCCAAAATTACGAAAAATGTTCGCACTGGAATTTAAGAATTTATGAAATTATGAGAATGACAACTGGATAAGGACCAAAAATAAAATTATTTTCATGCTACATGTAGAAAATTCAGTTGAAATTATTATTATTATTATCATTACTATTATTATTATTATCATTATTATTGAAGAGTGTAACCATTATTTACAATGTTTCAGGGAGGTGAAGACATTTTTTTTCAGTTTTCTGTGTTGGAGCCAAAAAAAAGGGTCCTTAACCAGTCGTCATTCTCATAAGTTTAAAATTCATTTTTTCGAGCAAAGTGAGAAATGATTTTTACATATTCCTAATATGTATCGATTAATAGTATCATAAATTACTTGGAATCGCTAAAAACAGAATTTAGAAAAATTAATCCTTATCCAGTTCATTTTCATGTCTTCGTGTTTACAATTTTTTGTCCAAGTTCAAAATATTGTTAATTTCAAATGCATTTCAATAATATTATATATAAAAACATTAGTTCGAAAAATTTCAAACTTCAATTATTCAAACTTTAAAAGTTTCATTAATTCATTAGTTCTACTTTCAAGGTTTTTTTATTTGGAGGCTTCTTTTTTATTCAAATACTTTCAGCTTAGATACTTTTGATTTTGAATGTATCCAAATTTAAAATTAATGAATGGAGTTAGGATTAAAATATGATTCAAAATATGAAAGCTGGCTAAATAACGAAATGTCTTGGAACACGGAAAATATTTGGTCTATGCTTATTGAATTTCGGTGAACCTAGGCACAGCCTTCTAATATCAGTACAGTAACAGTTCTGTAACAATTCTAGGACGCTGGTGCATAGATTGTCAAAAACATTTATAACAGTTCTATAACGTCGTAACCGTGTCAGATAGAGGTTCTGTAAATCAAAAGCTGTGAGACTTTTTTTTGCCATTTTTTTTTTGCCAAATGACACTCTACAAAGTGACCTATTCTTGCATAGTGTACCCTAATATTATTGCGTGTTGTAAATTATTATATTTGATTTTTATTAATTTCATTTTCTCAATGAATAATTATAACTGCAACATTCAAGCAAAAAAACGTATTCATTTTTTTTTTCTGATTAAATTAATCCTACAAAATTTATCCATCTCCAAAATAAAGTTACGCTTCGTTAAGCAATACTTCCTCGTTATTTCTATTATTATATGATTAGATCAAAGTTTGTTGAAAAATGTTATTTGAAACACTTTCACGTGACTAAGAACGTATAAAAAAGACTTTTATTTATTTTTCCATGTAAAATAACGCTTGGTAAATCCCAGGAATTCTCATTAATTTTCCAAGAACTTTCGTTGGAATTTTTTTATACGTGCGAATATTAAATATCATATTCTGAATCAACAAATACAAAAGGAAGGAGCGCAGTTTCTGAATGCAAGCTATTTCACAATATAATTACCAGCAGAACATAAAGCAGCCGACAAGTGAAACGCTTTGGAATCGCGTTCAGCGCTCTTTCACCCTCGCGAAATAAAGCACGTAGCAATTAGCGCAAGGGGTAATCAAGAAATTTGCATTTAAATGGCGGTCGAAAGGCGAATAATAAATCGTCCTGTGGTTGCCCAGCATAATGGCGAGCATTGTTCTAATCGGCGGGAGATATTTAAAAAAAAACAGAAATCAATATGACCAGTTGACACGTCAAGGATTTTTAACCTAGTCACTTTAAAACTACGTTTAACAATTTCAACACCCCATTAATTTATACTCATTCATAAAATATTCAGTTTAATATTCAGTAGCAAGAGTTGTATTTTTGAAATAATTGATACTTCCATATTAATGATATAACCAGAAAAAAGATGCAGACAAGTATGTTTCTTGTAAATTAATAATTTTTTGTTAAGGTAATCCAATAAAATTTTTGATGATTAAAACCATATCTGCTGTTCAGATATATTCAGGACTGAACGCCAATATTTAAACTATTTACCACTCTACATATTTGTTAACTGTTGTAATTCAAATAATGCCTTTAGTTCAAATTGCAAATAAAGAGAAATGAATTATTGTAATGAATGGATCGTGCTTACAATACGTGAAAGGGCGTTTGTGCGTCTCGTCGAGTGTGAATACGTCAATTGTATTATTTTGAATTCAGATCCATGTTTTGAAGAATTGAGATCATTTTCATTTACAGGTGTCTACTGAAGTAAAAAAAAATGATCTATTTACAATTTTTGAAAATATTTATCTCAATTCAGATTCAAAATAATACAGGAATACTGTAGTGCCGCTCTTTATGGATAATAGATATATACGCGGAAGCACGAATCGCAATTAACGTCTTCAATACATTGAATAACTCACCGATCAGAGAGATTGGAACAATTGCGTTTTCATCGCTCCTCCCGTCTAGATGTAATACAAAATCACAATATTGAAAGCTACACTTTCAAAAAGATTACTATTTGACAAAAGGTTGCAATGATTAACACGCGACGTAAATTTTGTTTCTCAAAGTCCGATTTAAGATATGCTCCAAATTTTTTAATTAGTAAGTTGATTTCTCGAGGAAATAATACAAAATTGTCAATGAATAAACATATTTTTATAACTATTTTATTTCGTACAAAGTCAATAAAACTTTTAGATACTACAATGTAATTGATTATTTCCGATGAATTTTAGAATGTGATTGAATAACCTTTTCATGAATCTAGTAAAGATCTTTATTTATCATTCCTAAGCTATTTTTTTCTACTTTGCAAAGTGACGTCAATTTTTATAGGATAATTCATTCCAGAGTTCGTGGAATGCAGAATTAGGAATAAGAAATGTTTGTGAGTAATCCATCGTGCGCAAACACATGTTAGACACAAAAAGCATTAAACAAGAAAGTGGTCACTCTCACCTTTTGATGTTTCTTTGACACGAATGAGCAATTCGTCTCTGGGAGTTGGAAGGTGCACTGAGCCATTGCGGCTCATATGAACCAGCGCACTCATCGTATAGGCGGTATCAGATATTACCAAATGTCTTTCCAAAATTTGTGTCACCTAGTAAAAATTGCGAAATTAATTTTCATAACTAAAAATCAGTTCGTGAAGCGGGCGGCAGCGCTAATCAAGAAGGGTTTCGTAGGCGAATGCATATCTTTTTTTATAGTAATGATAATTTTGTCTATTTTTTAACCTCTGGTAATAAAATATAACACTATAATATCGCAAATTTTATTTTTATTGCAATTCTACATGCCAAGAGCTTCAATTTGACACCTCCCCAAAGAAAATCGAACTAAAAAAAAGCTTCCAGCATAGTACTCTTCTCCCCCCTGCACTTCCACAATTCCTTCCCCTTCATCCCAAAATGATTTTTTGGATAAAATTCGAAATTTATATGGTGAGAAAATTCAGGAATTTCGTCGTTTTTCTACGCTTGGTAATGGTCGACTATGGAACGAATATAAAACGACAGGGTCATGGCTTTAATAGTTTTTTTAATAGGCGTGCCGATAAGACAGACGAATACTCAAACCACTTTATAAGAGTTTTGCCTACGAAACCCTAAAGAATAACATTTCATAAACTAATTCGAGTGAACTTACGTATAGTAGATAATAAATTAAACCAAAAAATTATCAATTTATCCACTGTAAGAGAGTTTTCCATACTTTCATTTTAAATTAATTAAAGTGTTTTAAAATGTAAATTATCTTAACTTACATGATAACTGAAGTCATCCATGAAGATTTTTTTGTAAGTAGAAGGGTAAGTAATCTGTGTACCCTTCCATGCTCCATCCCTAGGCACGAAAAATGTGAAGCGTTTTTTTGTGTCACTCAGCTGATTGTTGAAGCCCTTTTTTGATCCCAGGAATAAAGTCAAGCTAAAAAAGAGAATTTTTAATTATTAGAAATTGAAACATACAGAAGATTTTTTTGAACACGGTTCGTTGTTGAATGAAATTATTTAACTGCGAAATCTGAGCTAAAGTTTAAAATCTCACCAAAAATATCTACGATGCGAAAAATTCTGCCAAGTAAAAAGTTATTACTACAATGAACATAGTTTGCGAAATCAAAGTTTGCCGAGTAATTTCAAATGATATATAAATTTAGAAATTGAATAAATAGAAAAGAAATACAGAAATTTTAAGAATGTATGAAGAGGAAAAGAAAGGAAAACTTGGCGAGATTATCATTATTCCGAAAAAAAAGAAAATCTCGCCAAGTTTTCGATTTTTTCCCCTTTTGATACATTCTTAAAATTTCTGTAATTAAAATTACTTGGCAAACTTTGATTCCACAAACTATGTTGACTGTACTGTATAAAATTATAATGAAGAACGAAATGAAAAAATTAAATATAATAAAAAGATTATATACTTTATACTAAATTATGTCCTTATATATTCATACATTTTTTAAATAAAATATGAAATGACGGATCATAGTGACATACATAGTAGGATATATGAATACATATAACACTGTCGAATACGCTGATTGATTTTCTATGATTTCCTTTTTATTTTTTCCAAAATGTTATTCTGGAACTTATGTAGATATTAATTAATTTTATTACAGGATGACTATGGATTATTTTTTCAATTTTTGGCCATTTTCGCATATTGTTGCCTTCTACCTTTGAGTTACTGGCGTATATTAGACTTTTTCATTTTTTATCTTTTTTTAGATGAATCGGTTGAATATTGTAGGCTACAGGTCGACTGAACTGCTAAAAATCGAATTTTGGGGCATAAGACGTGAAAAATCTTTGGAGATAATTCATGAATTAAAATTTCTTAAAAAACAGCCCTGGAGCTTCATATAGTTATTTTATCCTGAAATTTTTAGACGAATCGGTTAAAAATTGTAAGCTAAAGGTCGACTAAACTGCTAAAAATCGAATTTTGGGGCATAAGACGTGAAATATCTTTGAAGATAATTCATGAATTAAAATTTCCTGAAAAACAGCACTGGAGCATCATCTATTTATTTTATCCTGAAATTTTTAGACGAATCGGTTGAAAATTGTAGGCTACAGGTCGACTGAACTGCTAAAAATCGAATTTTGGGGCATAAGACGTGAAATATCTTTGAAGATAATTCATGAATTGAAATTTTCTGAAAACAGCACTGGAGCATCATATAGTTATTTTATCCTGAAATTTTTAGACGAATCGCTTGAAAATTGTAGGCTACAGGTCGACTGAACTGCTAAAAATCGAATTATGGGGCATGAGGTGTGAAATATCTTTCGAGATAATTCATAAATTAAAATTTCCTGCAAAACAGCACTGGAACTTCATCTAGTTATGTTATCTTGAAATTTTTAGACGAATCGGTTGAAAATTGAGCCCACGGAAAGAAGAACTCGCCGAGCGCTCGAAAACGGGTAAAAGTATTATCCACTTTCTAAAATCGAAGAAAAAAAAAAGTTGCAAAAACTCAAAATAAGAAAATATAAGCTGATGGATCTTATTAAAATACAACTTTCATTCCTCAAGTATTTTTTAGTTCAACATGATTATTACGAAAAAATACATATAAAAGGTAAATTTTTAATAACCTAAAATCAATGTTTTAAAAAACATAAATTGCGATGTCTCGGTAGGTACTGCCCGCAATGGATTGTATTTTCCGTATTTTCATTCAGTATTCATTGCTGATGCCGACTAGTCATTCAACAACAATAAGTATTATCAACATTTGATAATATTCAGTAACAAATCAATACCTGTCAATTCTTTGGTTTTTCGCGATTCGAAGTGAAAAAATGACGAAAAAATCTGATGTTTCGGAAAATATTAAGTGACAAAGTTATTTATTTGTATTTAAGGAAGATTTTGGAAAATTTCAAATCATTCGTACTAAACATAGAGAATTGAGGGTAGTTAATAAAAAGCGCGCCACGCGTGAAGCGCTAGAGTTGACTGATTCAACACAATCGCGCGGTTTTCTTAGTCTATTTGGATATTCGTTCAAATATTTGTCACTGAAAATCATCAAAATTCATGACATGTAACAATAAAATAAAATGATTCAAGTGCAAACTTCTCCCAGTTCCAAGCTGAAGTCATAAAATATAAGGTTTTGTAACTGGGAGAAGTTTGCACTTGAATAATTTCAATTTATTGTCACATGTTATGAACTTTAATGATTTTCAGTGACGAATATTTAAACGAATATCCAAATAAACTAAGAAAACCGCGCAATTGTGTTGAAACATTCAACTCTAGCGCTTCGCACTCCGCGCGCTTTTTATTAACAACCCTCTCAGTTCTCTATTTTTAGTACGAATGTTTCGAAATTTTGCGAAAAACTTCCTCAAACACAAATAAATAACTTTGTCACTTCACATTTCCCAAAACATGAAATTTTTTCATCACTTTTTCACTCCGAATCGATAAAAAATAAAGAATTGATAGGTATTGATTTGTTATTGAATATTATCAAATGTTGATGACTGGTCGGCATCAGCAATGAATACTGAATAAAAATACGTGAAATTCATTCCATTGTGGGCAGTATTTACTGAGAAATCGCAATTTGTGTTTTTTAAAATATCGATTTTAGGTTATTCAAAATTTACCTTTTACATTTTTTTTGTTCGTAATAATCATCTTGGACTAAAAAATACTTGAGGAATAAAAGTTGTATTTTGAAAAGCTCTATTAGCTTATATCTTTTTATTTTGAGTTTTTACAATTTTTTTTTTTACTTTGATTTTAGAAAGTGGACAATACTTTCACTTGTTTTCGAGCATTTGGCGAGTTCTTCTTCCCGTGGGCTCAATTGTAGGCTACAGGTCGACTGAACTGCTACGAATAATACACTTATCATTTTTTCTGAATCTGCTGCGTCCAGCTTATAAAAAATAGATAATGTGTATGCGCAGAAGCTTTTTTGCGGTTTTTTATTGATTCGAAAAGGTTTCATGCAAATCGGTGAAGAATTGACTGAGATATACAGTACATGTAACAACAGGGCTCACCAGAAGTCAACCACTGACTGACGTGGCTGACAGTGGCAGCCAAGTAGACTAGGTCAAATAGCTTCCCAGAAAAAACTTTTTCAGTACTTTACTTACTTACTTACTTACTACCAGTAAGTACTGTAACTAGTACTTACCAGTACTTTACTTCCGTCTACCCACCGATTGACCATGACAACCTTAAACATTTATAAAGTGTGTAGGGTTCCCAAAAACTGAAGAAGAAAATGTCATCAAAACTTTCTGTCAGCCACGCACTTGCCGTGTCAGCCCACACTTACCGAAAGTGGTAATCCTGATGTACGATAATGATGCACGTTCTTTCGAGAAAAGATATTCGCGTTTTTTTTTACTTGGTAGCGATTCACTACCGCGAATCTTGATAGAAAAGTGAATTCGTTTAATTATGAACTTTGCGCTCTGACTTCATTAATGTGATGAAATCAGAGTGGTAATTGATTTCAGTGAGTACTTTTAATACAGGCACGAAAATTATAAGGAAAGTATTACATGAAAACACGAAGTTTTTGTTCTTTAAACAACGTAAAGAACGAGGCAGCGTATTGTGACTGTGAGATTCTATTTATATCATCAAGTTTGGTAGTAGTCCCTAAAGTTTATATCTGCGGCCCTTCGAGCCGGTTTTGAAAAAGTTCGATTTTACTCCATTTACAAGTGAAGTGGTGTAAAATATTCACTCCTAAAAAATTTTAATAGCAAGGGAATAAAATTAGGCAACAGGAGATAAATAATTCCCTTTAAACCAGTTTTATAACATAGATGCTTTGATAGAAGAGAAAAATATAATTTTTTTATCAAGTGTTATCTTTTCCTTGTTTTCTCTTCATTCGTGTTCCAACATCTGGAAGGATGAAAAATAAAATGAAAAATACGTACATACAAACAAAGTAATAATCTCGGTATCTGCACAAAACTGTGTAATAAAATACTAAAAGGAAAACAAAAAATGTATAAATCTGATTTCGAGGGAATCCTGTGAAATCGAACATGGATCATAAAGTTTTCACGTATGAAGTGCGAGCAACGAACGGCAATTCGCAAATCACCTAATTGGAATTGGATACTGGATGCATCAGACGATTGCGATACCGATACCGATTCCCATAGCTTCATAGTATGCTGGGCCATGCCTGGGAATAACAGTATAGTAAGTGCTATTAGAGAGCTTCGATCAAGTACGTATCAACGAGAGTAATATCCATCTGAAGGCAATACGTTATCCTATGTTGTCCTGGCGCGACGTATACACTCGGAGCAAGGCGTTAGCTTTAATGCCATTAGCCTCTTTATACGATGGCTATCAAATGGTTACCCGATGCACTAGATGGATGGTGACGTCAACGTTCCATCACCTCATACCAATTCTTGTTCCCACATCCGGTGCTGGACCAATAACTATCCCTATCGACAATACCTAACCACTTGCGCCTTTCAAAATTACTTTTCACTACAGTCTTCACCATGTAGTATACGAGAGAGCCACTTTCTTAATTTACCTTGCTTCTCAGTCTATTGAATGAAGAAATCTTCTTCATTTTCTAGAGTACGTGAAGATTTATCACAAGGACTCACGAAATCAAGGATCTGATTTAGAAAGAGAGAAAATGTTCTGAGGAACAAATTATGTTTTCTGGAGTAGTGATTCCTCGTAGAAGAAACTTCATGGTTGATCAAACATTCAGATTTTAGATTTGACATATTCATTAACACAATTCGACGATAGGAACTCAAAAATGTCCCCTATAGAGCAAAACTTCAAGTGAAAGAACTTCATGGGTAGTCAAGATTAAATGCATGAATCCTAGTGAATCTATTAATATAATTATGTGCTGGAACTGTCAATTTATCAATAATAAAATTTTTCAACTATCAGAATATGTCTACACGTATAACCTTGATATTTTGGCGTTAAGCGAAACCCTTCTAGCTAATACTTAGAAATTAAAAGTACCAGGCTCTTCCATTTATAGAAATGACAGAAACAACAGAGGATTTGCGCTACTGATTGGAAATAATATCCTTCATTAACCGATAAATGTTCCTACACTCTAATCTACCGAAGCTGTTTCTGTACCTATTCAAAATGTCAATGAACAGAAAGTTATTACAGTCTTAGTTTATATTCCTACTAAATTCTGCATTGGCGATATTGATCATAATTTGAAGCTGGGTCAAAGAGTGATAATTCTTAGCGATTTAAATTCCAAACACCTTAACTGGAATCGTTTAAATAATAATAGAAATGGTAATTTAGAAAAAAAGAATAATTTAGAAAAGGGAATTGGCCGTAGTAGGTGGTAGACAATTCCATAATAAACAATGCTATCGATATCGAAGAAAACCTAACTACTTAAAGTCAACTATCCGCAAAGCTCTTGCCTCGGCCACGAAGAAAAATCAATCCTCACATATTTACACCTCCATCTACAGTTACAAATATTACTAAAATCAAAAACACGCATCGGCGTAGATTTCAAAAAACCAAAAATGTCAAATTGAAGCGTATTATCATTATTTTAAAGACAGTTGTATCAAATCTCCTCTCATTGTATAAAAAGTCTTTATGGAACAATACGCTAATAGGTTTACCTCTTAATGGCTCTAAAATGTGGAAAATTAGTAAATTATTAGCTAAGGGTAGATCAAGGAATATTCCACCATTAAAAATGAATAGTGTTTAAGTGCATACTATAGAAAACAAAGTAAATACGCTAGCGGATAGCTTTGAAAATGTCCACAAGCAAAACTTTGATCTATCTACAACGCACTTTACCAACTCAGTAAACAAAGTTAGCCAACAATATTTTCAGAAAAGGGATGACCTGTGTGAGGACTGCGACCTAATCAATCCTAAAGAATTATTGGAATTAATTATGAAATGAAAAAATAGAGAGTCACGGAGCTGATGGTATTCCTGTCTCAGCCCTGAAACATCTGCCTAAAAATGCCTTGACCTTTCTTACCCAAATAGTAAACAGCATTTTAAAGTTTTTTTATTATCTTAAGTCCTGATTGTTGCTAAAATAATCCCCTTGCCAAAGCCAGGTAAATCCACCGATATTCCCAGTTATTACAGACCTATCAGTCTACTTAGCTGCCTTCATAAAATTATCAAAAAAAATTATATTATCGAGACTCAAGAATCATATAAATGAGAATAATATTTTAATAGATACACAATTTGACTTAAGGCGAGGAAGATATACTACTTATCAAATGTCTCGAGTTTCAGATACTATAACATTTAATTTCCACATAAATGAGCACACAGGAATGGTGCTTATACACTGAAAAAAATTCTTAGTAGATTTGACTACTTTTGAACTAAGGTGCTTAGTTCCCTAAGGCCCCAATGCCACGTTTTTAGTCAAATCAATTATGGGATATATAGTTTGATGAAGTAAGAAAAAGATTCGTTGTAGCAAATGTTTGAGGTTGATTTGACTACATTCAGTAAGAATTGGAACAAGTAAGATTAGGTAATAAATCCAACTACTTTTCTTATTTTTCTGCGGCTCCAATGTAATTTTTGTAGTAAAAAGGATCTACATGTTCAGTTACGGCTATTATTATGTATAGTCAGTTCAACTACAGCAACAATGGTATTATCCATTGAGCAATAATGGTTAATTCAATTAAGGAAATAGTTGGATTTACTAATTTCCAGTCAACTACATGACTTAGTTGAATATTTCGCAGGAATTTTTTTCAGTTCAGATGTTGAATCTTTTGACTCCGTTCGGTACCAAGGACTTCTATTAGAATTGATAAAATTAGATTGATCTGAATATTTCATATGCGTTGTACGTTCATACCTATCAAATATAAAATTTTAGGTACAGGTTGATAATGTAGAATCCACAATCAGAACAATTGTAGCTACGCCCCACAGGGTTTAGTGCTTAGTCCGGTACTATGTAATTAATTATTTTCTTAATGATATGACGTTCACGGTCACGAATGGTACTAAAATAGCATTATTCGCTGATGAAACTGTCTACTACCACTCATCTTATCGTGACGATACAGTATGTTGGCATCTTCAGAGCACTGTTACAAAATGCTTGAAGTATTTTCACAAATGGAAAATTAAACCGAATTTCTTTAAAACGAGAGCTATGATATCTAAAAGAAGAAGGCCCATTGTCAACAAAACGATCATATTTGATGGTCATTCTTTGCCATGGAAAACTGAAGTTCGCTACCTAACAGTTCTTCTCGATTCTGAACTTACATTTACTAAAAATGTTAATAAACAATGTTATAAAGCAATAAGTATTCGGCAAAAAATGTATCCTATATAGACATAAGTCTGCTCTATCCTTTTCCAATAAAATGCTTTTATAGAAACTACTTATCAGACCAGTACTGACTTACGCTTCTCCATGTTGGTCCAGTATAAGCGATACTAATTATAATAAATTGCAAGTTCTTTAAAACATTTGTCTTAGACTAATAGGAAAGTTTTCTAGTTATACATACATAAAAGATATCCAGAATGAGCTTAACAAAAGTAAAATTAAAAATTTCATGATGAACTTAACTAAAAACTTCTTTAGTAAATACGCAAATTGAGATGTATCTGGAATTAAGAATATAGGGGACTACGACTTAAATTCCTTTAGGTACCAAAAATATAAACAAGAGCGTATTAAAGATATATTGCTGTAAGTTATTATTATATCCAGTACATACGAGTATGTCTTACAAACTTGTAGGTTTTTTGTACATACTTTTCCTGCAGTATGCTAACACATGTTAAGTATAATATTTAAGATATTTATATGCAAAAACACCCTACTACTCTATAGATTAGTATAATAAGTTAAGCTTGGAACTTGAATTGTGAAATTTGTAACCTGTTGTTGTTACTGTTAATTTATTAATAAATCCTATTCTATTTTCTTCTTCAATGCAGTAGTTCAAGGGCAATATCTATTTGAAATGTCGTAAATTTCAAATTCACTCGTTGATATTACTGATTTACTACGAAAATGGCACAAAAAAGAAAACTTTTAGAATTTCCAGCAAAAGGCTTTAAATAACTCAATATTGGGAAACAAATTTGGAAAATTTAAGAAAAAAGAACAAGCTGAGACGATGATAAGTTTAGAGAATAAAGTCCTTTCGAAAAGTTTGCACGTTGACGCGCAGAAAATTGGCAATTTGCGTTTCTCTTCTTCCCTGGCATCCAGCGATCCTTTCACGAGCGTTTCTTTGAAGTTAATCCGGTCCAGGATTGCGAGGACTTTCCCGCTCGCACTCGGAGTGGATATCCCTTTGGGATATCTCACGTCTCTCGAATATCAATTATAATTGTAAAACAACCCTAATCTAGAATCCGCTTGCAAGCTTCGCACAATTTGCTCTTGCTCGTTCATCCTACACCGAATAATAAGTGGATCACTGTTATAAATATTCACCCCAAACCTGACTCAATGCACGGCACCGGTAAAAGCAAACAAAAATGAGAGTATCAATTATTAAAGTACTTCGCATACGAACAGCAAATCCATTATTGTACACTGTGCACTTTCTTTCCTCATGCTGAAGTTAAATGCGAAATGAAACGTATACAGAATTCAAAAGAAGATGTGCACAATCAGGAGATAAAATATACGTGGTGGAAATGGTCTTAAGAGACAGTAAATGTACTTTCTTTCTTAACATTGTTAAAAATAAATGTCTGAACTTTCAATCACATTCTGAAATTTTATGCAACTGCCGCTATGAAATATTAAAAAATTTAGTTACATGAAAATGTAAAAGTGGCAGTATTGAACTACTGTTGCAAACAGAAATTTCTACCTAGAGAAATACTTTATGAATTCTTAAAACAGTGTTGTCTTTCAATAGAGTTACTTTGAGTTTTGATACTGTATTATTACAAATAACTATAAATATAATTAAGATAAACATTTGCAAGCTTTATATCAGTTAAAGAATAGGAGACGTTTAGAGGTAGAAATAGTACATTGTGTATCAAGGACGGAAAGAAGGCGAGTTTGATGAGTGTGGAATTTGCCGCCTGAGTGAAGCTTATTCAAGGGGGGTCGGAGAGAAAATAATTTTCTTCATTTTACCTCGCACGAAACACTTTTTGGTTCAGAGCATTCATTTTTTTAGATTTTTTCAGATACTTATATATTATAATCACACATAATAATGCTCGTTGAGAGAATAAATTACGCTGCTTGAATATATACGAGTACGAGTATACGCTCTGTAACGAGATAGCATTCGGTTATTACTTGGATGCGGATTTTTCAGCTTCACTACCCATCTCTATACTAGATTGTTGATAACCTGAATAAAATCTTTCGTTAATCATGGAGTTACGAGTAGTTTGCTTATAAGACAATATAATGTTGTATGAATAGCAAGTCTTCACTTATTTTTAACTTTTTCAAATAAATTAAAAATATAACTGTTACACAGTTGCACGTGTCAAACTTGAAATTTCTTTAATTCATATCGGAAAAACATGCTATTATATTGGTATTATAAATAAATTTTATACTGTATGAAGCGTTTCCAAATCGTGAATCTGTTGTTTTCTTTCAACGATTTTCATACTTTAAAAACATTTTTTCTATAAAAACTTGTACTTGTTTTTTAATAATATTTTCAAAATTATTGTTGCATTCAAAAACGTTTCTATTTATAATTTTTTATAGTTGTACTGAACAAAAAAACTTTAGTTACAAAAAATTTGACACAATATTGTGAACCATAGAGAAATCTCGTTGAATTTTAAAATTCAAAGACCAAACGGAAAACATTAAGCGATTTCAAATTTTTTTGTACTACTTTCGGATGTCCAAAAATTAAAATCGCTTTTTATTAGCTATAAAATTGATTCAGATGAAAATTTTTTTGGAAAATATAACTGATATTCTACAAAAATGAAGGTTTCTTTCTATGGTATTCGAGAAGGAAGCAATGACTATGATTACACTATAATTTAAATAAATTCTCGTTTTATAATTAAAGTAATGTCAAAGATAGGAAAAAAATGTTAGAAGCAAATAATTAAAGTAAAGATCTCGTTTACTCACAAAATCTTCAAGGATTGCAAGAGTAACTCAATTTTACTAATTACATTCCCTTGGAAATGAACCGATCGTTCTCTCTCGATAGGTTAACTCCCCAAGTAAATGTAATCCTTTTTGCATTACTGGAAGCACGCTCTGGTTTAAATTAGACAACAAAACAAGACCTCACTGAACACGAACTAAGACGAAGTTAATAGTTCGAAGCTTCAGTACAAAATCCACCCAATTCGAATTAAGACTATCTTAATCTATTTTCTACACTGAAAAAAATCTACTTTATCAAAAGAAGTGGGTTTCTTTGGTTTTTTGTTTGTTTGTACTAAGCATTTGTTTACCTTAGTTGAGTAAATATTGTTGA
>JAUMHM010000050.1:6054856-6083550 GCA_032362435.1 Melikaiella ostensackeni
GATGGAGCAATTCTGAGGCCAGATTCTTGTTCAGCGCACCAAAAACCTTCGGAAAAGTATACTCTGGTTTCTGGTTCCGAAATTTGTTCGAATTTTGTCAGCCTGTGTTTACAAACATGCAGGATATCAATAATATGTGTCGCCCAATTTCCTCCGAAAAATACCAGATTTATTAGCATTATACAAAAACTTTGGATGTCTGCAATAACCGGTTATAGAAGTCTAGCGCTCCATTTTGTTGACCCTGAGAGCTTGTAAAAAATGTTCCAAATTTTAATTTTTCAAACATATATTTAAATATGAAATTTAATTGCGCATCTTCTTTTCCTCGTTAAAGACTTATAGCACGTGTATTTGTTGAAATTAATAGGAAATGCTGCTAATTTTTTCTACAAAATGGCCTCCTGTCAGCTAATTTGACTGTACTCTATGTACAGTTCTACGTGATTTTGTTCAAAACAATAACTATCAATCGTATAATATTTTTTACAGTTTTATTTTACTACAAATCTGCATTTCATGATATTATCCGTCCCAACCACCTCCACCCACCCAACCTTTCGGGAAATCACCCACTCATTTGGGTAGGAGGCTCCTACTTTTCGTATACGGTGTGTTCGCCCCTGAATGCATAAATCTTGGTCACGGTGGGCGTTTCATTACCTGCAGACTTGAGTCATGACGGATGGTAGTTTTCCCTTTTCTCGCTAGAGTCGCCCAACGGAAAGTTCGAGCTCAAAAACTGCCTTACCTGCTCCCTGCTTCGCTGAATAGTAGAACACTTTACCACAACGATCCCATCGAAGCGCATTTTTTTCTCTTAATTATTACATAAAAAATAGATTTTTTTCGAAATAAGCGGTCTGTACCGGGGGTCTGTATACTTTTAAGATTATTTATACAAAAAATCAAACAAAATGGCTTCACCGTTTGGCCTGAATCCTATAAGTCCGATTTACACTCGATTTCCAGGGCCCTTAAACCTCTGGCTCAGGCCTAACTCTCCATATCGAAGCCTAAAATGCTTATACATAAAAATTAAATGATGAACTTACTTCAGTTGAGGGTCTGATCTCAGTTTGTCGAGAACAGTAGTGTAAGGAATTCCAAGCACTCTGTCGATGATGTGGATCATTCCATTAGTGGCAGCAA
This sequence comes from Melikaiella ostensackeni, assembly GCA_032362435.1. NCBI lineage: Eukaryota > Metazoa > Arthropoda > Insecta > Hymenoptera > Cynipidae > Melikaiella > Melikaiella ostensackeni. The sequence goes on from JAUMHM010000050.1 coordinate 6,056,009, forward strand.
TGTTGGCTGTGATTATAGTAGCATTGACACCACCACCTTCTACTGTCACTGTTTCGTTTCCAGAAGAATTTTGAACAACGTTGAAGTAAAGATGCTTTCTGTCTGCAGCTGTCTGAACCTATCAGAAAAAATTCAATTATTAAAAATTAGTTAATTATCCTATTATACTCTATTCATTATTTGATAGCTCTAATATTAGTGAAGTGCTATGTACAGCATACAGTAGGAAACTTCAATTGGAAACTTGGTGGTTATTGAAGAAGAAAAGACATGGAAAAAAAGTTGTTTAATGGGAAACTAGCAGTTTATTCAATACAATTCACCCTGATACGATCGATTTTCAAATTATGCAAATTTTAAATCAATCTTTTCAAAGTTTTTCTAAATTAGATTGTTCCTTGAAAATTATTTAGAATATCTTCTTCTGGTAAGGTGCTATGCATATTAGGGTGCCTAATGAAAATTTGAATTTTTGAATTTTGCAAAGCTACCCCCTAAATTTCTCCTTTTTGGTGACAAAACACTGCCATCAATTTTCTTTTATTTAAAAAAAATTGTTTAGAGGTTCCGCTAGGCCGTTTTAGGTTTGAAGAAGAATTTTCTTAGTTTTTGATTATTAAAAATACACAAATTTATGGCTGAAAAAATCCATCATCCCTAGAAAGTATTTATTATCTATTGAAGAATATGCCCTAAATTTTGTGATACCAAAAAAAATTTTTGATGATTATCAGGCTTTGAATACAAAAATTTGGAATTTTATTACAATTAATGCACTAATAATCTGAAATTGCCCCTAACATTTTATTTCCTCAAGTAATATGCACAAGATTCTTTCTGAAATATAAACAGATTAATCTCCATAGTGAATGAATAAAAAATATTGATACCATGTGACAGAAAAAAAATCTTGAATTTTAAACGAAAATATCACTTTAGTGATCTTCCAATTCTATTGAATTCCTTCGAATTCTTTTGACTCCACCTTAAATTCCTTTAAATCCATGGAATCCAATGAATCTTTTTTGGATTTTCATATTTTTTTAATTCACCCTGAAGACTTTTAAATTAAACTTGAATACTTTTGAATTAACCTTGAATTCTTGTGAATTGGATCAGATTACTCCAGTTTTACTGAAATCAATTTAAAATATTAGATTTTTTAAATTTGTTGCAATTCATTTGAATTCATTTGGACTTTACCCTTAATTCTTATTAATTTATCTTGAAATCTTTTTAATTTTTCTGGAATTCTTTTCAATTTACTCTGAATTCTTTTGAATTATTCTAAATTCCCTCAATTCTACTCAGTTCAATGGATTCTTTATTATTTTTTTATTTCACCCAGAAGTCTTCTAAACTCAATTTAAATTCTCAGGCATCTCATTCAATTATTTCGAATTCCCTCCAATTTCGCTCTCATTTTTTGAAATTTTTTCAGTCCACTTAAAATTCTGTTGAATTCGCCCTGAATTTTGTACCCTCCCACTACTCATTTCATGTAAATTTATTTATTTTTAAAATTTTGTTCAATTCACTCAAATTCCTATGAATTTCATCGGAATGTCCTGCATTTCCTCAAATTCTTCTCAATTCGCTCCCATTTTTCTGAAATCGATTGAATTTTTTAGATTTTTTCCAATTCAGTTGAATTCTTTTGAATTTAACTTGAACTGTTTTCAATTCACTCTGAATTCTTATGAATTTATCCTAAAGTCGTTGAAGAACTTATTGAAACTTATCAAAACACAGAACTGCACCAAAATGGGCATGAATTAATTAGCCTAAAAATATTAAGGTTTAATTTTATTTTCTTAGGTAGATTATAGCTAAACATACACTTTGAAGTACTGTAGGAGTCTTCAAACTATAAAAAATATGTATATTTCATGTAATTCGAAATTGAAGATTTTTTTCTGTCACTCGGCATGAATATTTTTAATTTATGTACTCTGGAGACTATTCTCTTTATATTTTAGAAAAAATCCTGTGCATATTGTTACAGGAAAAAAATTTTTAGGGACCACTATAGACCAGTAGCTGTAATGAAGTTACAAACTTTCGTATTCTACACCCGATAATATCTTCAACATTTTTTTGGTTTTAAAAAAAATTAGGGCATATTTCTCAACAAATAACAAATACTTTTTAGAGGGGAAAAATTTTTAAGCCTTAAATTTGTATTCAAAAAAAAATTTAACTCTAAGAAAATTCATTTTTAAACCTAAAATAGCCTAGCGGAATCTCTAAACAATTTTTTTAGATGAAAGAAAATTTATGCCAGGATATTTTTACAAAGATAAATAAATTTAGGGGACAGCGTTTGCAAAATTAAAAAATTCACGTTTTTATTGGCCACCCTAATATATAATATACTATTGAAAGATTATAATAATCACAGAGATCCTCAATTTTGTAATGAAGAATATGCATATCAGGGGCAAATTGTATTCTATGACGTCATAAATTGCTGTGTTTCCATATATTTTTTTCTACCCCATTTTTTTTAAACTAAATTAAACTTCGCGTTGAAATTTTGGGAAATAAAAGAAAATATACCAGTGTGGCCCAACTGAGATTGCATTTTCAAAAGAAAAATTTTTTTTTAAGTCTTTCATACATATCTTACATACGTCGTCCAATCAGACAGAAGCGTTATCCATAACCTTTAATGAGGAATCCTCAATGAGGATCTTATGAAAAATATAAAGAAAAAAAATTGCTTTCTTTTAGAAATACAAGCTCCAATTGGCCAGACAGTGGTCGACTGATATATATTTTTTCACTTCCAAAAATATGTAGTTTAAAAATAAAAAGTAGGAAAAAATACATTGAACGGCGATAGTCATAGAACACCATTTGTCATTAAAAGAAATGAAAGATAAAATTTATGATTTCGGAGAAAGTAAATGTCACAGTATAAAAAGCTTCCAGGTGGAAATCGCCCCATTTTTATCGATTTCAATTAGAGCGCTGGTCAGATCCTCACTAAAATAACTGGACTAGTAAGATCTAGTTAGGACCCTTTAAGGCATTGTTAAGATTTCCCATTCTTTATGACTAGAAAAACTATATACGACTAGTTAGACCTCAATCTTGTATATTATCCAGACTTTAGCTAGGCCCTGATTAGAATAAAAGAACCAAAAACTTCTAGCCAGGAACTGTTCGGGACTTAGTCAGTGTGGCTCGTTTGACTAAAATATTTCTCATTTCCATCGGAAAAAAATCATCATATTCATGATATAAATATTTAAAACCAGTTAGAAATGAAATTTTAAGAGTTTTCACGGCCTATAAGGCGGTTGATCCTTTTGTTCGTCTCAAAAAAATTGTGCGTCCACCCTAGAAAAACCCAGCTGGGCCCTCGCAGGGGCCTACAATGGCTGCCCTCAACAAAAAAAGGCGCATGTTTGATTCCTGTCGACACAGCGGACGTGCGCAGTCGGTGATTCGCTATTTTGCAACAGCTGTTATCAACGCTACGACACGACGCATCGCTGCTTTCAAATTGCATATATTATTCCAGTCATTTACCAGAATATTGAACAAAAGTGACAATAAGTGCAGTGAGATATTTTGGTTCAAGTGTGAAGTGAATTTAAACTTCATGTGGGAAAAAGAAAAGTGATTCTTCAAGTTGAAAGATAGTTTTGTTTTTCTGAATGCAACTATTGCATCGCGAAGGCCAACTCAAAATTTCCACACGAGATGATGCATTTTTTTTAGTTTGTTCTATTTATTTGCTTCTACAAACTTAATTGAATATTAATCGGGCGATATAAATGGTCCAGACGGGGCCCTTCCTATTGTCGGGCGATAAAACGCTACTCTAGTTAGGGCCCGATTAGAAGTTCTAGCTGGAACCTGGCTTACACAGCATTACAAAACTAGTCCGGTCCTCTCAATTTTTCCTGATCAGCGCCGGATCAGAAATAAGGAAAGTTATAAAGGGTCCTACTAAATCCCAATCGAAATTTCTATATGGGCTTATGATCAGCTTATCGTTTCAGACTTGAGTTTCAAAAATTGTATCGAGGAAATTTGTCCTCTTCTCCAGGAAATCGAATTTTCAGTTTTTATGCAGTCAACAGTGAGTGATTTTGGTTAGTCTTATAAACTTCACGTATACTTTGCCATTTCATCAGCATGCAGCAGCATCAGAAAATGGATTATCATGCCGCACGAAGCATAAAAGTGGCATAAAACATATCTTGACGATAAATTAGCATAACTCAGGATGCATCGCTACGCTCAATGCAAATCAACCACGCAAGTCCTTTTCAGTTTTCCAGCTGGAATAAAACTGCCACTGTCTGAATGTTGGTCAGTATGTGAGAGGAGAACTTTGGAGCTTGTAAAAAGCACTTGCATTTCCTTTTTTCTCCGCCTTTTTCCAATTCGTTCATCTCTTCACTGTAGCCGTCCATCAGATTTGCATAATTTGTTAGCTTTCACAGAAAAAAATGGATATCTCCTTCCACAGAGGGATTACGAATTTTTCTTTTACAAATTTTTCTTTTTCAAGTTTTTTACTCTGCAAATCCTAAAGTATAATGCCCTCCAATGAAGGGGCATTATTATTTACGACTGGATTATCAGGCAGGTTTGCACGAGTATGTGCCAATATCGATTGATTAATTACAAGTAGTTAGGAAATGAATATAGTTAATGCCCATGTTTTCCAATAGTCAATATGCAGTAACGAGTAACAATATTGAACGTGCTTTCTCCCCTCTGGGAATGATGGACATCAGTAATTGCTTCAAACAAGTCATTAGATGCAAGTCGAAACCTCAACCTGTTTAATTCTAATCAATGATTTGATGTTCCAAAGTCAATACAAACAATGAAATAATTTTTCTCTTCGATGATCGAACGAGAAGCCTTAAACAATTTCATGTATTAGAGCGAATACGCTATAGAGAACAACTATTATTTGGATAAGATGAAATTCCACTACTCTCTTTTCCAATTTTATATAAAGATCATACTTGAAATGACTAATTATGACGTACTTCAAATTTTCAAAGTTCTCAAAGTTTTTAAATTGTGCAATTTAAAAATTAAAGAATGTTTCCCTTCAGAATTATAAAATTATCTTCTTTCAAATATGTGTGATCGATAACGTACTGACAAAAAATCTGATAATTTGCGAGAATTCGAAATAAAGTTTTAAAAAATGTCTATGCTATTAATCTGTGAAAGCATTTTAATTTTTAAATTAGCCTGAAATTGAAGGGCTTATTTTTTCAAAAGGATACTAGTTTAAAATGATTTCAAACCATTGAAGCTAACATTTTTTCATTTCAATAGTTAATTGGAAATATGGTGATTATTTAAGAAGAAAATACATCGCTTTCCTAGTTGAAAATATTACAGGAGTAACACAAATTACATAGTATAAGAAATATTTATTTGAAAAAAGTTACTTCTAATATTTCTAGAAATCGTTTTGATATTGAAATATGTCATTTTTCTCATTTTTTTCTAATTCATTTTTTAAAATTTTCTTTTCGAAGGTGCCATTTTGCAGGAAGTTATCTAACTTATTCGAAAATACGCAGAATTTGAGCGGAAACTTATTATAAATGACGTGCAGCAGCATCAAATATATAAAAATTTTTTTCAAATTTTTATAAACAAATGATTCAACAAAAGTGAGCTTTTCAGTATAAACGATATTCAACTACTTCAGATGTGTCTTTTTGGGTGAAAATCAGAAAAAAATATCTTAATATGGCATCTGAAAGAGAAAGACTATTTGGTAATAATTTTAACAAATTTTATAAACAAATACAGGAATTCGTTATTTTTAAATAGATTCGTTCCGTTTTTCTAACAGAATCGACAAGAAATATCTTGTTTATAGCTTTTCATTTACAAAATACATTACAATTTGTAATTGTTATTAACAAATTTTATAAAGAAATGCATAATTTGGCCATTACAAATTATTAGCTATCAGTAAAATATAGCACCAGAGTGCTACTAGCAAGATATTAGGAATTGATTTTTTTGAAAGAACGAAATCTATATGTTCAAAAATGGCGAAACAATGAATTTGTTTCTTAAATTTGTTTAAGCAAACACAAATTATCATTCAATAACCAAGTATCATAGCAAGAGGTATTGTTAACATATCTGAAATTTATTTTGCAAAATAAATGGGATTCCGTGTAGTAGAAGTGACAGAATTATGCATTTGTTTATTAATTTCGTTTAAATAAATAACACTTATTGTCTAACATCAAAGAATCGCACAAAAAAGCTATTGGCGAAAGATTTATTGTCTATTCTCTTCAAAAAACGAAACAAATCAATTTGAAAATGACGAAGTTATTAATTTGTTTATAAAATTTTTTAAAAATCATTAACGCATGCCCTTTATTTTCAAGAAGTTGTATCAAAATATTTTTTTTCTCATTTTTACCCAAAAATATACATCGCAAGTAGTTAAATATCGTTTTTACTAAAAAAAACTTGTCTTTGTTGACTCATTTGCTTATAGTAATTGTAAAAAATTTATATATCTGAAATCATTCTATTTTATACTGCGATATTTATTACATGCATTTCTACAGTTTTTGGTCTTAGGCATACGATGACTTTGATTTTTTAACTTCATACAGAAAAGATCTGTTCAACTATCTGTTGTATCGACACTCATAATAAAGAAAAATTTTCAAAACAAACTTCGTGTGAAACTAGAGTGCTGCGATAGATGAATTGCTTAGAGCACCTCTCATGAATAGAGGAGGTGTCGGTTCGAATCCGGCTCGCAGTCAAATTTTTGGAACTTCTTTTTCATCTCACACGAAATTTGTTTTGAAAATTTTTTTTATCATGACTGTCGTTACAACGGATATCTGTTGATCAGATCTCCTCTGTATGAAGTTGAGAAATTAGTCATCGTAAGCCTAAGGCCAAAAACCACATAAATGCAAGTAATTTATATATATAATACTGCCGAACGCCATTAATGATGAGTTTCCGCACTAAGTCTGTGTATTTTCGAATAAATTGGATAACTTTCTACAAAATGGCACCTTCGGCAAAATTATATATTTTTTTCAATGAATTTTCATTGTTAAATCAACAAAATTTAAATAATTTTCTTAAAAATATACCTGGACAATTTCATAAGCTTTACAAATCTTTTGTGAACTTCAAATTTTTCCGAATAAAAGATGCCGCTAAGGGACTTGCCGCGAATGTAACTCACCGCAAATGTGACTCGCTGCAAATATAACTTGCTGATTTTTCGACAATTTTCTGTGAACTTAAAATTTTTACGATTGAGAGTTGCTGCAATATGATTTTCCGCAAATGTATCTCGCCGCAGTTTTTCCAATTTTTGTGGACTTCAAATTTTTCCGAATGAGATATGCCGCAATGTGTCTTGTCGCGAATGTGACTTGCCGAGGGTTGGCATGATCCTGACCGAAATAATTCATTAATTTAAATTTAAAATTAATCCAAATGCTTTCAAAGTCAGGCTAGCAAGCTGTCAAAAGCATTTTCATTTTAACTGAAACTGAATCGATGGAAATGTCCAATTTTAGATGAGAGTAATGTTAAGGTATTTTGAAATATTAAAATGTAAAATTCTTTATACTAGCAAGCTTTTTTGTTCAAGATTTTTGCATTGATTTCTTAAGTTTAAGTATTGATGTAACTGTAAAACGCAGATCCTCGAAATTACGCTGAATTCCTTATAGTTTTGATTTACAACATTTCTGAGACACGAAAACGAATGAAGGTACAATGAAAATTTTCATAGTTCAAAATGAGATGCATCCAATTTCACAACAATGGTTTCCTGTGCATTATTCATCGTTCGCAAACCTGGAGACTGATAAAGAAATTTTATTTTTAGACTTCAGATAGGAGTAGCTTTCTTTAAACTTTTATGATCTGTAAGTGAAGAGAACCTAAGGGTAAATATTATATCATTTAAGTTATTTGCTAAACGGAAGGACAATTTGCAAGCATAAACTGGAGCAGGAAGGTATAGGCAGAATGCGAAGAGGAGCAATTTTTACGACAGATTTGTAAAGCGCGATAAATTCCATAGAGCAGAGATATCGGTTGAAATTCGCAAACAATGTTGCGAACCAAACAAACTGCTCCGAATACATTTGAAAACTGGACGCAACAATATTTATTGGTTCCATAGCGGTGCATTACGATCCTGATGGCAAATGTATAACCGAATCAAGGATAATTGAGAAATTATGCAAAATTATTTGAACTCGATTTATCTCTTCTCATTACTTTTTTTGAGCAATCACTTTACGTTCTGAAATGATGCAGCATGAAATTTTCAGCAGAATTATTTTTCCAGAACAGTGCATTTGAAGTACTTTATCCAGAGATTAAAAGATGAACAATGTTTCGCAGAGGATAAAAATTGAAGAATTAAATTTCAGACGCGCCTTTAGAGTCAGCGAGCGCTGTATAAAAATTCTAACGGCTTTCCATCAAGTGAAATTGCGGAAAAGAATAACCGGGGAGTGAATGGGTTTTGTTCAACTTCTTCGACATTCAAGCACCTCGTTTGTGCAAATCCGTAGACTCATTATCATCCAATCAACGTGGCAAGAGCCCGTGAGACGATAAAAAAGCGAACCTTCGTTTAATTTTCCACCTTCTAGGCCAATTCTCTGGTAAGTGGTTCCCAAGTTTTCTTTCTGGCTCTTTTTTCTTTTTCTTTAAATTACTCGTCCTCGCTTGATTCTTGTTTAACTTCCTCCCACCATCCGATGACAAACTTTCTTCCAAGTTCGCGTCAGCATTATTTAATGTCAGAAAACCCTCCGGTTGCTTCGATGCTTCTGACAGCCTGTAACCAATTCTACAAAGTTACACTCTTTGTTCGAGAACTTCCTTCTTTTTCTTCTCAGGCTTCTGTCCTCAGTGGAGTCTATACTTTATACAATTTTTTCAGTTCAGTGTTCGGCATGTTATGACACGAAAGTAACGCGCTAAATGTACCGTCACTTTATTTAAAAAAATGTAATACGTTCACGTTACTACATTATTTAGAACAGGCCTGGGTAGGGCTAGAGAAATTTTCTCACGAAACAGATGTTGGCGTCCCCACTACCGATGGTCTTGCGTTGCTCACGAAGCGGAAGATCTCGTGAGAAAGGCAAGAGCATCGACAGTGGGGACACCAACATCTGCTTCGTGAGCAGATTTCCCCAGTCGTTCCGAGGCCTGATTTAGGATATAAATTTTAATAGTTTTGAACTACTGAATAGTGAAAAAGTGGGTCTGGTAAACTTACAAATCAATCCATTTTCTTCAACTTTTAAAATCTTTGGCTAAAATGAAAAGTGAAAAAGTAATAATAAATATATCGTCGATTTTTAATGGTTGTTGAAATATCAATATATTAGCAAGATAAATATGTATACCTAGTTGAAATTATGAGAGCGCCGTCAATCACTTGAAATGTTGATTTACATTTGAATTCAACAATTAGTAAATTCAAGTCCATTCAATCCAGTTCACAGTAAATTAAACTCAATTCAACTGAATTTAAGTAAATTTTAATTAAATAATCCAATTTAAAAAAAAATCCACCGAAATTGAAAAAAGCGAAATACTACGTACACAGGGTGGCCGTTTAATTGAAGAGAAAAATTCCCAGTCATATTCCGGTTCGCAAAAATTTGTCACGGGCATTGAAATTAAAAAATTCGAACTCTCAAAGCTGAAAATATTTTTATTCGAAGTAATTAAAACTGAACTGCAAATTAAAGCACATAAACTCTTGAATTTTAAAGTATCAAAGTTGAAACTAAACAAATTTTTAATTTAGAAATTTGTGATCCAAATGACCAATAATTTAGATTTATAAAATGAAAGCTTTTAACACTTTACAATTAAACAATTTTAAAATTCAAAGATTTCACAAAAATTCCTAAATATTTCACAACAATTTGAAAAATTTCACAAAGATTTCAAAAATTTCAAAGATTCCAAAAGATTTCAGATTTTTAAATATTTCGAAATATTTCAAAGATTTCGCAAAGATTTCAAAACAGTTAACAAAGTTTTAAAATATTTCACAAAGGATTTACTGATTACATAGAGAATAAAAAAATTACACAAAAATTCCAAAGATTTCAGAAAATTTCAAAGATTCCAAAAGATTCCAAAAGAGTTGACAAAGTTTTTAAGTATATCACGAAGATTTTCATGATTTTATAAAGATTTCAAAGATTTTTAAGATTTTGAAAATATTTCAAACATTTCAAAAGATTTCAAAATATTTCAAAAGATTTCAAAGTATTCGCAAAGATTTTAACGATTTGAGAAAGATTTCAAAGATTTCAAAAGAGTTAACAAAGTTTTTAAATATTTCGAAATGACTTCAATGATTTCATAACAATTTCAAGTTTCAAAGATTTCACAAAGCTTCCAAAAGATTTCAGAAGATTTTGAAGACTTAGCAAAGGTTTTATATATTTCACAAAGATTTTAATGAATAAATATAGATTACAAAAATTTCACAAAAATTTCCAAAGATTTCACAAACATTTCAAAGATTCCAAAGCATTTCAAAGATTTCAAAATATAAAGATTCGCAAAGATTCCAAAAATTTCAAGGATTTCAAAAGAGTTAACAAATTTATTAAATATTTGGAAATGATTTCAATGACTTTATAAAGATTTTAAAAATTTCACAAAGGTTTCAAAGATTTCCAAATATTTCAAAAGATTTCATAAGCATTTTACGGATTTCAAAAGGATTCTCAAAAATTTCAAAAGATTTTACGAAGATTTCAAAGATTCCAAAAGATTTGAAAATATTTCAACTGAACAATTTTAAATTGAATGCCGTTAAACTGCAAAAATTTTAAGTTTAAACAAGGCTTTCTATTTCAGACAATTCAGATCCAAGTTGTTTAGTTTTGAATTTTTGATTAATAATTGCTCATTTCAAATGTTCAGTCAAATATTGCTAAATATTTAACAAATTGTTTTTTTCATTAAAAAATCTCAAATTCAATGGCTCAAAAATGTAATATTTTAGACTGAAACAATATTTTGATAGGATATGAATTCGAATGAAAACGTTTAATTATGAATCGATCAATTTGAAATTATTTGAAATTTGAAAATAGTAAAGTTTTAATCGGACGTTTACGTTTGTTCAACTACTAAGGATTTGGAATTAAGGTCGTTCAATTTTCATCATCATAACCTGTAAATTGTTTAATTTTGAACATATCCAGAATCGTCTAGTAAAATCATTTACTAATTTATATTTGCAGATAATCATTTCAAAAACTTTTTTTATCCAAGATTTCAAATTTCTAAGGCTTTTTATTTTTAAATTGTTTACGTTTTCAAAACTGAATTTGAAAATTCTTTAAATTCAAAATGTACGCTTAGAAATGAATATCTAAAACAGATTTTTTTTGCTCAGCGGCCAGCCTGGTACAGTAAAAATAATTTCAAAATAATCAATTAAATCTGTGAGGCAAATATTTTTTACTGATTGAAAAGTTAAATATTTGTATTTTTGTTTATAGTATTTATTTAGACAAAGACTTTAGGCAACCTGCCAGAGATTAATTCTACTTTTTTCTCACTTGTAATCGGTATGGTTACACCCGATACAATAATTTAAAAAGTTACTACGTATTAACATTTATAATTCTATTGGCTTAGTTTGAACAGCCAATTAATCAATGTTTCCCGACGATCGATAATTCATTAGTTACATCATATCCCATGAAGTATAGTTTCATTGAGCTTATAGAGAGCAATTAACTATGGTCATAAATGGTTATTCAAACTAGCTCGTAAGTCAATAACTAAGTTTCCAAACGACAACTTTGGGATCCTTTCAATTTGCGTAAGTTTCGGACTAGTTATTTCTCGTCAATAATAAATTAAAAAATTCATTTCATTTAAAATTTCAGAAAGCTTAGAGAGTTTCACAGAGAAAGAAGAACAACAGTGATTCTGGCGTACATAGTGCTCACATGCGAATAATAAACAGTGCAGCACAGAGGTTAGAACAACATTTAAGACAAAAAATTGCTTATAAACCTCATTTAAATCCTACGAGAAAATGTATTAGTGAAATAAAATTCACAATTTTATTAGTTGTTTTCTATGGAAAATTATGATGAAGGAAATTTTCAATATGTAATTTATTAATATCTGCATAGGAAATAAAATGAGGTTCTAAGCAATTAAAGGAACACCTAGCAAATCAATCCACAAGTGTTAGTCACACAACACAAATTTTCTAAAAATATTTAATTACCCCAAGTAATGATCCCTTTTTGTACCATTGCACCTTTGAAAAATGAAACAAAAAAATTCTTCAGAATACATAAATCAATGTTCACAGATCTGCAACTCCTGCATCCACAGTGTTTCATTTCAAGAAAAAGATTCTGCCATGTCTTTTGATGATCAATATTTTTAGAATCTTTTTCCTTGAAACTAGAATTCCCAGATCCAATTATCCACCATTATATTTTTTGAAAGCTGAACATAAAACGGCCGCAAAACTACGCTTCTAAGTATTTGAGTAAGTGACTGCATTATATTTTTAAATGTAATTTTATATGAAATCAGTTTACTTAAATATATGAATGTAAAAATGAATATGAATAGTACGAGCAATGAGTATGGAGCCAATAATAGAAGATAATATACGTATTTGTTTGATATACGATTTTTTTTCGTTTCTTATGAACATGAAAGAAGAATGGGTTAATACAAAATAACCAATCCCACAGCCAAACTTCTTGAAACAATCTATGGACGCAAAAAGCATTAAAATTGATAGCTTATTAGAGTAGATAATGATAAGAATGAAATCAGCATTTCTGAGTAAGCTTTCAATGATTTCACAATTACATCAAATTCATCCATAAGTATACAAATATTGGTATTACATTTATTATCAGACACAGAACATTTTAAGGCAAAGCCTGCTTTATAAGAGTTCATCATAGCCGTAGGAAATTAGCAGGAATTTATTTTATTTTTATATCTCTATAAATTTAATATAAGTTGAGGATAAGGTGCTGTGAAGGTGTAACATCAGAATTATTTTCTTTATTTTCTCAAAAAGTGATGTTTCAAACAGTGGCATAACTAGAAACGTGGAGGCCACTCTGAAAAATTTTTTAGGAGGCCACTTGAAAAAAGAGCAGTTCATATAATACAAAGTATTGTCCAATTCAAAAAAAAAGACCGAGTTATAAATTGCTTAGTAGTGAAGAAAATTTTGCAATAAACTCAAAAATAAAAGCTTAGGGGTCATCCACTAATTACGTAAGGTGTTTTTCTGAAATTTTCGGCCCTCTTCCCCCATGTAAGATACCGTGAGATTTGCTCCGACTCAGGGACGAACATACATATAAATTCTGTTAATTAAATAAACGAAGAACCTTAATCCCGGGCAGAAATTTCCCCATCTGTCCCTATTTGAAGTAGGGTTCTGATGGGGCCCCTATCAGAATTTCTAGTTAGGAAAAACTGAGGGGGGCCATGTCAGGCTCGAGTGAGAAATTCCATGCTTCGTATAAGTATGGCGAATCTATCTGTATCTAGTGAGGCTTCGACCAGAATTTATAATCTAGAAAAAACTGGCTCTGTCCCCGACCATAGAATTCCTAAAATATTTACATACCTTATAGCCTAAAATATCAATTTTGAGGTTTTCATATGCTGAAATCGTGTTTTTCGTTCCATTTTTCAACGCGTTTTTCTCGAAAACTTGATTTTAGGCACTAGATCTCTCTTTTCGGAGCCGGTCATATGTGTGCGTATTTTGTATACTTCTTATGATAAAGTTAGAGAAGTTAAAAGTAGCTTGTGCAGTGGGTGCAGCGCACCACCAGTGCTTTTAAGTTTTGTATTTTTTTTTAACTATAGTTTTTTACTGTATTTCGCATCATTCTTTGAAACTATGGAAAATAAAAGGCGCCTGCAAGAGCAGGGACGATTGCGGAGCAAAAAGTTCCGCTTAATTACAGAAGTTGGACAGGAATGCGATGAGAGTGAGGTTATGATGTCTGGTGCTCACTCTGCAAGCAATTTAGAAGGTAAATAATGTATTAATAATGTGATATTAAATATAATTTAATAGCAATACAATATAGTAAAAATATTCACCTATAATATAATACAAAAAATGTAAAATAAGTAAACGTACAAGAAGCGTTGTACAAGGAAATCAAAATGAATCGCGATTATAATTAAGGAATTGACATTTTTTTATTACACTTCTTAAGTATATTATGTTTTATTAAACTTTCTGTACAAAATATCTCATTACGTTAACTGTTTCAGAAGTTTCAGACAAAGAAATAAACTGCGAAGAAAATGAGGTTATGATTGCGGGTTATGCGGTTATGATGATATGTTGTGGAAGAGCGACCCCCACTAGAACACTACTAGAAAGTTTAGTAGGACCTACACCGACAAAACCGTTACGTTACCTATAGGGTTCCCACTAGTTTTTCCTACTAGATCCCTATTGGAAACAGGAAAAACTCGTCAGAGCCCCACTAGAACCCTTTCGATATTTCTGCATGTGATGAAATTAGTTTCAGAAGAGAAAATTTCCAGTTTTCTAAAATAATATTTTTAAAATATTAAAAATAAACTTTAAATTTTATTTAAGCTATTATTCTTTAGCTTATGAAGTATCAAAATTCCTGTTTACTTATCGCAGGCTTCACAGTCTTTTCCCTATTTTCCTCTTTTGCCCAATTTCTCGTTTTTAACTTGAATGTGAACTGAATTAATGGAACCCACTAAGGAAATCCGACTATTTTTGTTTGAAAGTTTATTCTTTTTGGTTGGATAGTCTACTATGATATTTTTGGTTATTATAATATAATAATATATAATTATATATTCTAGTTTGAAAATTCATTCCTTTTGGTGAAAATTGCATCCTTTTTGGATAAAAATGCAAATGTTTTGTGAAAAATTGATCTGTTTCGGTTGAGGATTCAACTATTTTGTTGGAAATACGTCTTTTTGGTTAAACTCAACTGTCTTGCTATTTAAAATTCAAACCGTTTTCATCCACTACTATATTTTTCGTTGTGAATTCATCTCTTTTGGTTGAAAACTCAAGTACTGGGTTGAAAGTTTATCTACTTTGCTAAAAATTTATTTTTTTTGCCGAAGATTCATAATTTTAGTTGAAAGTTCATTTTTATGGTTGAAAACTTAGCAGTTTTCTTGAAAAATCGCTTTTTTGTTAAAAATTTATCTTTTTTGATAGAAAATTAAACCATTTAATTAAAAATTCGTGTATTTTGTTGAAAATGAATCTTTTTGTTATAAATATAATCTTCTTGGTTGTAAATTCAACTATTTGGTTAAAAACTTATGTAGTTTGTTGAAAATTCATCTTTTTTGGGTGAAAATTAATCTTCTTCAGTTACTAATTCAACTATTATATTGGAAAATCATCTATTTTGCATGAAGATTCATTATTTTAGTTGGAAATTCATTTCTTTCATTCATTTAACTATTTTATTAAAAATTAGTTTTTTTGTTGAAAATGTATATTTTTTATTGAAATTCCAACTATTCGGTTTAAAATTCAAGTAATTTGTCGAAAATTCATCTTTTGGGTACAGAATTAATATTTTCAGTTGAAAATTCAACCATTTAGTTAAAAATTCGTCTTTTTTTAGTAGAAAATAATTCTTGTTGGTTGAAAGTTCATCTTTTACGGTTGAGAATTTAGCTATTTTGTTAAAGTCTTACTTTCTGATTGAAAATCAATCTACTTTAGTTGAAGATTCAAGTATTTTGTTGGAAATTCGTCATTCTTGGTTGAGTTCAATTATTCTAGACTTAAAATTAAAATCTTATTTGGTTAAACCATCAACTATTACATTTTTCACTGAGATTTCTTTTTTTTTTTTTGACAAATCAACTACTTGGTTGAAAGTGACTTTGATCAAAAATCATTTCTTTTGGTTAAAAATTTATCATTGATGGAAACTCATATTTTTGGATGGAAATTTAACTATTTGATAGAAAAGTTTTTTTTCGCTGAAAATTCAACTGTTCTGAGGGAATTCGTCTTTTTGGCCTAAAAATTCAAAATTTTTCCTTCATTGACTGAAAAACCTTTCTTGCTTGAAAATTCGACTCTTCTATTAAAAACTAATGTTTTACGTTAAATGTTTAATTGTTTTAAAGAAAATTCGATTTTCGGGTGAAAATTAATTTTCCCAAATAAAAATTAAACTATTTCATTTTTTTTTGGAAAATTTAATTATTTTGTTAAAACTTTACCAACACTGTTAGAAAGTCATTCATTTTCGGTCAAAAATTCAATTGTTTTGTGGAAAATTCGTCTTTCTGGCCTGAAAATTCAACATTTTTCATGCAATTTTTTTTCTTTATTGACTGAAATACCTTTCTTGGTTGAAAATTCAACTCTTTTATTGAAAATTCATGTTCCACGTTCATATTTTTGGGTTGAAAATGCAACTGGTTTGTAGGCAATTCGTCTTTTTGGCTTGAAAACTGAACATTTTTGATATAATTATTTTTCTTTATTGACTGAAAAATCTTTCTTGGTTTAATTGAAAATTTAATTTTATTAATTAATTAATATTAACATATATATAATATTAATATAATAATTAATTTAATTAAAAATTAAAATTAATCTTTTTTGGTTGAGGATTCAACTACTTTTTTTAAACTCGTATTTTTTTGGTGAATCCAACTATTTGGTTAAAAATTCATCTATCTTGATGAAAATTCATCTATTTCGATAAAAATTCATCTATTTTGTTGAAAATTTAATACTTTCACATGAAATTTCAGGGATTTAAAGCGTTTCAAGTTGAATTTGTCAACGTTATTAAAAATCTTTTAATGCAATAAATCATGCATTTTCTTCAAGAAAAAATTCACTTTTGGTCCAACAGAACGAATTTCTGCTGGACTTTCCTTTAAGTTGTAATATTTTTCGATTTATTATCTTTTTTTAGTAACAATTTTCCTTGCATAAGATTTTCTAGTCCCCCCCCCCCCTCCAACCCCATCGTCTTACGCAATTTGTGGATGACGCCTTAATTAGATTTTTTCTGCTCACCCTAAGAGGCCCCTCACAGGAGGAGACGCCCCGCAATGCGGGGTTTGGTGTAGAGTAGTTACGCCACTGGTTTCAAATTCTGGCAATACCTTTATTCATTTTCAACTTCTGCTGCTTAGTTTGCTGCTTAACCATTTTAAATAAACTTCAAAGAAATAATTGGACAAAATCGAAAATGTTCTATGGATTGCAGGTGACAACTAAAAATTCACTTAAAACATTCTTGTAAAGCAGGTTCAAATTTATTTGTAAAAAACTTACCTGTCGTCCACTTTTTTGTTTAATGACATCCAAAGGCAATGGCTCATGGACCAAGTGCAATTTCAGAATTTCTGCAACACGCTGACTGTCCTCCATGATTCGCTTAACTTCTGGAACCTCCCAGGCTGCATTGCTAGGTGCGAATAGGGTAATATTCCTTTGGCTATTGATAGATCTCATGAAGCTGTCTCCATGCCTTCGAATAGCGTTGTAGAATTTGTAAAGTGGACCATCTTCTTTCTCCTAAGGGGAGAGACAAATCGGATGATTATTCGTGTCTTGGATGTTCGCTGGTGTAGCTACGAGGTACTTTATATTCGAAAAACTAAGACGTGAAGGATAAGGAACGAGAGCAAGAAAGACGAGATAAGAAGAGTCGATTAGAATCGCAAAGAGAAATCGGTATAAAGCGAGTTGAGACATATTAACATTTTACAAATAGTTTGTGAATTCAGACACTTGAAAACATCAAAAGATCAGAAACGGTTAGAATCTTCATTGTATCTCAATTCATCTTTAATGTAATTTTACACGATTTTAAAACTCAAACATCTATTAAATGAAAGCAACGACAGAGAATAATAGTGAAAATATATTAAATATTCTTTAGATGGCCCTATTTTTCAAATCGAAAAATTAAATGATGATCGAACCTCTTCTATTTTGATAAAAATTATTTCCTGTACCTACCTTTGAACCATATTTTAGATTTATCGGTACTTTTTTAGGATCAGAAACTATGCAATTTAAGTTACAGTACAATTTCGTTATACTTTTCACGATATTATGAAGTCAAAAATGTTTAATTTATTATTATCAAATAAGCGATTTTTTAAGTTGAATAAACATAGGTAGGTAGACTAATCATTTGGGCGGATTGAAAATGATAAATGTTGGTCTTTCCTTTTCTGCGATAGGGGGACTGAGAAGTTTTTAGTGGGTACCAAAATGACTTCCTGGATGTTTAAGCAAAAAAAATTTCTGTCAGTTCACACAACGCGGTCAAAGGTCGAAATCACGAAGAATTAAATTTTTATCGTTATTTTCAAGCAAATAATTTTTTCTTATGATCTGGGTGAACGGTAAAAGTTGTATACTATTATGATAAAAGTGCCTACGTATATGTAGACATCATCAAAAATTATTTTATGTTCGCGGACTCAAGTTAAAGTACCTAAAAATAGTAAAACTTACGACAAATTATATTTGTCTCGTTATTTCCAGTTCAATAACAGTATTTTTTTATTTTGAATGAACCGCAAAAGTTGTATGCTGTGCTAATATAAGTGCCTGTACAGTATAAAACTCATGAAAAATTATCTTATGTTCGCAAACTCAACTTAAAGTACCGAAAATGGTAAAAATCACGAAATATTTCATATTCCTCCTTATTTTTCAATTAGTAATTTTTCTCTGGTCCGGGTAAATGGTAAAAATAGTGCACAATGATAAAATACATGCCTGTGCAGTATAGACACCATAAAAAATTATCTTACCTGTATGTTCGGTACTTTAGCTTAAGTGTTGCGAACATAAGATCTTTTTTGATGAAGTCTATACTGCATAAGCACTTATATTAGCATAGTGTACAACTTATACCGTTCAGCCGAAGCAGAAAAACAATTATTTGCTCGAAAATATCAAGGAAAATTAAAATTCTCGAGAGATTTACCATTTTTGTTATTTAAACTTGAGTTTGCGAACATAAGATAATTTTTGATTGTGTCTATCCTGCATGGGAACCTATATTATCATAGTACACAATTTTTACGGTTCACCCGGAACGATAAAAAACAGTTATTGACCTGAAAATAACGAGAAAAATACCAGTTTTCGTGATTTTTACCATTTTTCGATACTTTAACTTGAATCCAGGGACATAAGATAATTTTCGATAAGGTCTATACTACATGGTCACTTATATCATCATAGTATACAACTTCTGCCGTTCACTCGGATCAGAAAAAGAAAATTATTCGCTTGAAAATAACCAGAAAAATACCATTTTACGTGATTTTGACCTTTGACCGCGTTGTGCGAACTAAGACAATTTTTTTTTGTCAAACCTTCAGGAAGTCATTTTGGCATCCATTAGAAACTTTTCAGCCCCCACAGAAAACAAAAAACCAAATTTTTTTTTTCGATACGCCCTACTAATCGTTGAGACCAGGATTCTGTGTCTAATATTAGTGAAAATAAATTTTATTGATCGGTTTTTAAATGTTATTTTCAACAAAAATATGATAGATATAGAATTGAAGTGATTCCAGCTAAAATATGATTGCGTATGATTCCAAAAGTGTACAGATTAAAAAACAAAGTCTTCGAAGAGGGATAACATTTTTTTTTAATTCGAAAGCTGAGAAATATTTGTTTTGTCAGATTCTTTGGAGGTATAATTACGCAGAACAAAATTATTATCAAAATCGTAGGGGTTTTGGGGTCCGAGGTCAGGGCCATGAAAGGACCCCGCACCAAATGTAGAGAAAATTGTTTTTTTTTTGTGAAAATATGCAATTATACTATTTTTTTATAACTTTAAACCTGCAAATCAATAATTCGAAAGAAAATTATTAGGAAAATGGTTAGTTCTTACGAAAACAATTGTGAAACTTCAAATATTTAAATGTATTTTAATAGAAAAAATTGTCTATTATTGAAATGTTATCCTTCTCAAAAACTTTATGTTATATTTGGCTAGATGCTTCATATTTTGTAGATCAGACCCACTGAAGAAAAAGTTTTGTACCCCTGAATGAACTGTTGAGGTCGGAAATCTCTTTAAAATAAATGTAGATAACAGCTCTTAGTAGGAAAATTCTTAGAATTTATTTTAAGGGCTATTTTTAAAATCCCTTAAACATTCAAGCAAGAAAATCGACATTTCCTAATAGGCAAAATCACGGGAGATTTGTTTTACTGAAATGTTGGGGTCGAAAATTACTTTACAATAAACCTGTGAAACATATCCTAGCAGAGAAATTCGTTGAGTTCATTTTAGGGTTTGTTTTAACATCCCTTGAACAATTGATTGATTCTGACGTCAAAAGTTTAATCAGAAAATCTCCCGTGGCTTTGGTTTTCAGGAAATGTTGATTTCCTTGCTTGAATTTTCAAGGAATGTTAAAACAACCCTTAAAATAAATGCAAACACTTTTCCTGGTAGAGGAAGCTTCTTGCACTTATTTCGAAGGGATTTCCGACCCCAATAGTTTGATTAAAAAATATCCCGCGGTTTTGGTTATTAGGAAATGTCGATTTCCTTCCTTGAATCTTTAAGGAATGAT
Organism: Melikaiella ostensackeni; assembly: GCA_032362435.1. NCBI lineage: Eukaryota > Metazoa > Arthropoda > Insecta > Hymenoptera > Cynipidae > Melikaiella > Melikaiella ostensackeni. The sequence goes on from JAUMHM010000050.1 coordinate 6,076,676, forward strand.
AAAACAACCCCCAAACATCCTGTAAGCACAAAATCGTGAATCTGTCAAGTTCATGGGCACACAACTTTTTTTTCAGTGGGTCTGATGTACAAAATATGAGGCATCTAGCCAACTCTAATAACAACTCTTTCAGAACGATAACATTTCAATAATAGACGAATTTTTCTATTGAAATACATGTGAAAATGTGAAGTTTCGCAATTGTTTGACTGAAAACTGTCCATTGTTCTGATGATTTTCTTTCGAATTATTGATCTGCATGTTCAAAATTATAAAAAAATTATAATTAGACATTTCGACAAAAAGCTGTTTTCTGTACGTTTGGTGCGGGGTCCTCTAAAAAAATAACTATACATAAATGAAATATCTATTTTACATGTAGAATTTTCATGCAGATAAATTTATAATACATAAAACATATATTTATATATATTCATAATCAAATAAATGAAAACATCAACTAGATAACTATATATTTTTTTCTTAATTCTTGCGTATAAATTTCGTGACGAAGTAGGTATTTAATTTTCTTCTGACTGATAGTCTGATCACTTTTGGTTCCATATAAACTCGAGGGATCTAATTGTGGAAATAGAAATGAAATCTTCTGCTCCTTTAAATATAAAATTTGAAACTTTGAAGAATGTCTCGTGAATTAAAATTCTCTAAAATTCCACGTCTCTGGGGATACGAAGCATAAAAAGTTAAATCTGTATCTCACTTGAAACTTTTTGTAGAAGTTATCGCCAGGGAAGAGAAGTAACTAATTAACTAAGAACTCAAACAATCTATGGATAGTGAGAAGAAACTTTTCCGACTTAGTAAATTATGAGAATTTGACACAGAAAAAATCTCTTCATTAATGTTATTGTAAACAGGAGTATTCTGGAACGCAAAATAAATTGCAGCGATGAAATGAAATCATTAAAAAATGCTCCCCCGTGAGCAAGGCTCATGTCACTTTAATTTTTCGCACTCGTTAGCTTCTTTCTCTCCCTCATACCTCCCTCTCTTTCTCTCGTTAATCTTTTCAGGTGGTAGTAGGAAGCCGGAAAGTAATACAGAGTACAGGATAGATTAATCGTCGGACACGTTAGTTGAAAAAGAAGAAATTAGAATAATAACAAGATAAACGAAAATGGAGGAGAGAGTCTACGAAAACGAGAAAAGGAACACACTGGCTTTACTCTATTATTTATGTTGTTTGTTTTGCGATGCTCATTTATTAACGTCCCGGATCTACAACGGTCGAGTTCTATTTCGCAAAAATTAATTAAAGACTTTGAATGCAGGATATTAAAAACGAAGAGCAGATGTTTAAAGCAGAAAAACAATCCTTGTAGTAAGAAAAATGGAACTCTTGTAAAATCAGTTATTTATGGAACTTGTGGAAATTTTCGAGTTGTTTCATTCTAGTAATTAAATTTAAACTTGATTTAAAAATCTAATTCATAAACGATAAATTCCGATTGAATAATTGAGGGGCAGGATTCTGTGACCGCCTATAAACTTTTCTCGCTGAACGGAGTTGGCCTCTGGACATTTTTCAAACAAGTTTTGAATTTTAATTTTAAAGTAAATATTTTTACAGGAAATTCAATTGCGCATCTTTTTTCTCTGGACAAAAAATTGAAGCTTACAAAATTACTAATAACAATAACAATAAGAATGATGTATTATTTTCGAAGTTTCGTAGCAAAGTTTGAAAATTTATTACTTACAGGTGACCATGTTAAAAGAACGAGGTTTGTAAGTCGAAAAATAGACAATCAGTAAATTTATTAATTAGAATCGTTTAAAGAAATTTTAATTATAATGTGATGAATAAGGTTCATTGCCTACTGATACTGGTGGACTTCGTGAAGAGACAGCCATATTCTTATTCTAAATGATTTCAGGGAACAATCGTTTATGAAACTTGTTTACAACATAACAAATTATATATGATGGTGCAAGTTTCATAGCAAAGTTTGCAAATTTATTACTTACATGCTATCACGCTGTAAAAACGAGGTTTGTAAGTCGTATGATAGTAAAACAGTAAATTTGTTAATTAGGTTTGTTTAAACAGTTTTTAATTGCAATGTGATGAATAAATATGATAAATAAGGTTCATTGCCTGCTGATACTGGTGGATTTCGTGAAGAAACAGCCGTATTCTCATTGTAAATGACTTCAGAGAGCAATCGTTTATAAAATTTATTTACAAAATAAGAAATTATTAATTAACCCTTCAGCTGCAGATTATTTTCTGTCACGGATTTTCATCTCCTTTTTAATGTTTCAGCTATATTTCATTTAATTAGTTAATAAATAAAAATAAAATTATCAAAAATATTAAAATTATAACAAAATTAAGTTAAAATTAATCAGCGCAAGTTTTACGCGGCATTTAAAAGAGAGTAAGAGCGTGGTACCATACGGTACCGCCAGCAGCTAATGGGTTTTCATTTATTCGATCGAAAAACTTGTTTTTTTTTTATAAAGTATTTAAATTTGGTAAGAACTAAATGACCAAACACTGCTAATCCCCACGAAACCAATTTCAAGTACTTATTTATTTATAACAAGTGCAATTAATTCTTAAAATTCTGAAATACCAGTAAACAATGTTTTTAGATATTTCGGTCAGTCACAAGAGGTATTTTTGATTGAACACAAATGCTTTTTTAAATAAAAAACGATGCTCGTCTGAAGTTAATTTTTTTTCATTTTGTTTAAAAAATAAAACATAAAAAACAATTTACTTAAAAAAAACGAAGTTTGTTGTGCAATTTTATCCCCCTTAATTAAAAAAAAAAATTAAAATCGGATGAAAATTGTCGTCTGAAAATTAATTTGTCCACGGACGTCTTTTTTAGTCCCACCGTGCGCGCGGCCGAAATAGATCCTTCATAATTTCTTAATGATGATTTATTTTGAATAATCTTTTCCACAGAAAACACATCTATACCTTTCTAAAGAGCTTTACCTTAGGAAGTTTTTTGTTGCTCAAAATTCGCTCGAATCTCCATGAGCTTGATGACATGAATGCATTATTTATGCAATATCTCAGGTAAAAATTATAACTTTCATTTAAACAAAAATCTTTATTAGTTATTTACTTTATCAGCTGTAGAATATCATAAAGAATATGTCCTGTAAATTTCACTGAAAAATTCCAAGAATTGACTGCATTACGGCGAGTTGAAGTAAAAAGAGATACAAAAAAATTGTTTTCTCAAAAACAAGTTTTCTGGATTTACTTCAAAAACGGAAAAAGCTGCAACTTCTTTGTCCAGAGAAAAAAGATGCTCAATTAAATTTCCTATAATAATAAGGACTTTTAAAATCAAAATTCGAAACTTGGTTCAAAAGTGTCCAAGGGCCAAGGCCATTCTTCGAGAAAAATTTATAGGCGGTTATAAAATCCGACCCTTCAATTGTTTCTACTTTAAGCGGGACGAACTATTTACATTTTTTATTGTTCTACTTCCTCTTTTATTAAATACAGAAACGTATTGGAATTAGATTCTGTGTAAGCTAAACAATACCAACATAAAGATATAAAAGTGTATTTTATTTCAACAAGGAAAAACTTGTGAACAGAGTTTCCATAATTCGATCTAAAAAACTCAACGGAAAAAAGTGCAAATCCAAAATCTTTCACTGAGTTCTAGGAGTCTAGCAATTCATTTTCACGTTGATTTTTTCGGCAAAAGTACTATACATTTTATATTTGAAACTAAGCATATAATACCTTATGTAATAACTTTAGCAAACGGTCATGAATTAAATGACGCAAAGATATGGCAAGTCTAAAACTCAGTCCCAGAATTTCATCGTGAAAATGAATTGCTAGACTTCTAACATTCAGTCTTATTTTCTTACATTCGCTATTTTATATCGGGTACTGAAAGATAAATTCTGAGTCCGCACTTTTCTTCGTGATTTTGCCGATACCGGCAGTCTATTCACTACGAAAATAATAATGGGGTCTTTAAGATTGTCATATTGAAGAGATTCTCGTTGCATTCTTGTCTCGTTTGTTAAATATATAATACTCTTCAAGAAAAAATATTTTTAAAAGACCTGACCTGCAATTAAATTTTTCAGATTTTCCTTAAAATTATATCAAGTTTGTTGGCAAATTGTAGTGTTAGATATTCTGTTATATAAATTTTTATATTGAGGATATCTCCATAGCGCAACACGTTTCATAATGCTTCATACAATTTTTAGAATAATAATCAGTAAATTGTTTTCAAACACTAAACACTTGCAAAATAATATTATTTTTCTTTATTAATACTTAAGATCCTAGTAGATGCAGTCTGCCTATCTATTGACCCTCTTTTCAATTTTATTCATAGAAATTAAATGAAACATTTTGCTCTATGTGAGTGTGTAAGTTGTTTTTTCTTGTTTTTTTTTCTCTTTTTCTATTAAGTACTTACGATGCCCTACACGACATGCAGAGTCCAATAGAGACATGCAAAGCACCACAGAATAACATATTGAGTCAATAAAAGTACACAATAAGTAGACACATTTACACATTAATTGCACAAAAAGGTCGATAAGGATCACGCAAGGAAAAATTCACAAAACCAAAGAAACATGATCTGTTTCTTCAACACACCTAAATTATTGTAAAAAAATATTTATACGAAGTAAACTAACTTATTTTGAAGATTGAAAAAAAATTCTTCTAATATTATTTTTCAAATCGCCTAATCAACAATTACGGCACACTTTGATTTTTATGAACATTTTTTTATCGATTCTTTTAGGCATTATATAAATATGTGCCATTGAATTTGCAAAAACTTGGCCTTCGAGCCATTTTTGGAAATTTCTCATTTTTGTAATGCAATTTTCAGAGCTTAGAAAATTTATCCGGAGTCACGTGTTTCTAAATCAAACACACTAAAAAGACAATGAAATAAACAAATTTTCGTTTTGAAAAACCCTAAAGAAATTCTTGAATCAAAAATGGCTTTTTTAATTTTTCCATACCTCAAAATATGCATATATTCTTATATTTTTTTAAACATACGTCTCCTATGAGTAATTTGACAGATTTTAAATGTTATTTCGAAAAATATGGATCATACAGAAATTTTCAAGAAAATAGTGAACATGAGATAAAGATTTTCTCAATGGTCTGGAAAACATTTGGTGACAATGAACAAATTTTCAAATAAGAAGTGTATCTTTTCAAAATGCACATTTAAAAAAAAATTTGCTGGGGTCTAATATTTTTTTTGAATCATTAACTATGAGGCATTAGTTAAAAAATTTTTTTGAAAAATGGAAGAACTACGAGTATAAAATCTCCAAATGTTGAAATTTTCAAATGTATAAGCTTGAAAACGGAAAACTCTTTTTGAAAATCTTTTGATAAACAAAAAAGAAGTTTTCTCATAATCAAAGGATCTCAGGTATCGTGGTCATATTAAAAATATAATGATGACCCATAATTTATAGTCCAAAACGTTATAAATAGTATACAATATTCATAAATTGAATTTATCATTCAATTGATTTGAATTTCTGAAAACAAGTGAAGAGTGCCAGTGCATAAGGGCGTACGTGCCGAATTTCGGAAATTCGTTTTATTGGCTTAAAATAATTGTGTCAACCTTACTTATGTCCCTGTAGATGGTCCAGTTCGATGTTGAAGCGGGTCAAAATCCATTCACTATTCAATAAAGCTAAGTAATAGCTTGAAAGTACATTCCCCCCTTTTTTAAAATTAAAAGATAAAAAAGTTATGCAACAGTTTGTGTGCCAATATTTTCTTTTTTGGTGAAGCGCCGTACCTTTGACAAAGGTTTTTCTCGAAAGTGGTTGCTTCTTTCAGTTTTAAGATGCTTCTTTTACGGTTTGATAGAGCTAAGTAATAGCTCAAAAGTACTTTTTGCAATGCCCGCATTAAAAATGCGAGCTTTTACGCCCGTTTCGCGTTACAAAATGAAGGTTAGTTCGACTCCAATGGGCGCGTTTGACCACTTAAACTTTTATAGTTATCCACCTCCTGTTAGATGGCTCTACTGTAGAGTCAGAAGTGGGGGTAATATTTTGTTCAAATATTTTCGCACCCACAATTTTAATGCCTTGTGAGGCTATGTCGCACATGTAGCTGCATGTCATCATCAAGTTCATGCGTTTTGCATTTCTTCATTAATTGAAGAATTAATGCAGAATTGTACAAATTTATCCCGAAAAATGTTGAATGTTACATTTTTCGTCTTGAATTTGTATAATTGTGCATTAAATCGTTCATTTTCTGTAATTTCAAATTCATACAATGCATTCAAATAATATGCACACATACGTGCACCAACGCATAACTATATTTTAGTTCGCGACTTCCTTGTAGATGCTACTGTCAGTATGAGTTGTCAAATGCGCTCATGGGAGTCGACCCAGTCTGGCCAGTATGTCTTACCGTGACGTACCTATACTACTCAGAGACAGCGCACAGCACTGCAATACCACGGAACCTGTCGCGTAAACCTAAGCCGTATTGATACCATGCACAGCTAAACATAACTTTATTGTGTTTTTTAAAAATCGAGATAAAATCTATTTTCTTATGAAAATTTTTTTTATACTAAAAAAGAAATACCAAAAAGTTCACAGTACAAAAATAGACTTTGAGACTACCTATTTTTTCGGCTCAATAGAGACAAATGCAGAATAAATGTACACAACAAATGGAAAAAAGAGGTTTTCACTTCTGATACATATTTCATTCATTAATTGAAAATTGAAATTTTGACATAGGCGAAAAATTTTGAATAAATCCAAAAGTCACAAAACTAAATTCATTGTATCCAATTAATGATTCCATCCCAAATTCTGTTGTATCTAGCAAGATCCATTTTTAA
>JAUMHM010000050.1:6102622-6121301 GCA_032362435.1 Melikaiella ostensackeni
AATTTTTTCACATGATAATAAAAAAATTCATAAAAGAAAAGAAAGTGATTGAAGAGGTACTTGTTGAAATTGTTCCAGAACTTAAATTTCCTCAGATACCTGATCCACCACAGGATCATCAAATTCCACCCACTCCTTCAGAATTATCCACGGAACATAATAAGAAAATGAAGAAGTTTATTGAATCAAAAATTAAATAATTATTCCCAATAATATGAACAATGCCAATCCCAGAATTATTTATAACTAGACTTATTTTAGTGTCGGTTGTTAAGTGAACAATTTCAACCTTAAAATTTTTTTTACGGTATACTACAATATACCATATGTATGTCCCAAAATTATTCATAAACAAACTTATTTAAGTGTCGATTGTCAAGTAAACAATTTACAGCCAAAAACTTTTTTTATGGTTAGCTCCAATATATCTCTCAAAATTCTTTATAACTAGACTTATTTTGGTGCTGAAAAAAAGTTTGGCAAGTCTTATTGTTACAAGTAAAAAAATGATTATATCTATTGTCACATTATAAGGTCGATGATAAATTATTTCAGAGTTTTAAAACGTTTTATCATTTTAAAATACTTGTATTATAATTAAAGTATTTCTAAATAGTACCCTACGATATTCATTAATTGAAACGTTTGTCAATCACTTTACTTTTTTCTCAGTCAAAATAATGAAATATTAAGAAGACATTGTTTTACCAACACATACTCCATTGAAAATTCTCTTTTAGCAATTTCATGAATTATGAGTTTACTCAATAATTTCTTTTTATAATTTCATTATTTTGATTGGGAAATAAATATAATGAATATCTAGCGATTTGAATGCCCCGCCAATGTTGGCATGCAAAACTGCTGTGATGGATTGAGCGACTATTTTTACAGTTCCTTAACGATCACCATAGTTTAGTGCTCTCAGATTCCCACATGCTTCACCCCCGTGCACTCAACTATGCTTCTGATTCCCCGTTCGCTCTCATCTCCTCATATGATCCAGTCCCGCCGTTCCTACTTCCTAGATAGCGCTAGCATCGTTCCTTACTTTTGGTAGTTACCCACGAAATTTGAATCTACAAATCCATCACAGTTTTAATCAAGTTATTAGTTTTAGTTTTCTAATTCACTATTCTTCAATTCTCTAATTTTTTGCCAATTTAGATTAATGATATTATTTTAAAAATTTGAGTGATATCAAATGGTCAGTTTCATACGAAGTCTACTTATGTATTCATCACATAAAAAATGGTATATATTTTTTTTATAGAAAATTTGTATTAAGAACATTAAGATGTACTTTATTTTCATTGGTTAGAATTTCAATCATCATGTATTATATTCATTTAACAGTTTTTTATAAACATACAATTTTATACTTTTTTTTACTTCCCGCTATTCTAGCTGCAATACTCTTATGCTTGATCAAATATAGTAACTATAGACCTGTGCCATTAAAACACTAGTTTTATCGTTTTGTTTTACGATCTATATGCGACAATCATCACTCGAAACTCGAAAATGCAAATACTGTATTTTATGCCTGCAGTATAGGTGAAGGGTTGTACGATATAAGGGCATAAACGCCATTTCGGCAAGTTTTCAATTTTTAAAGATAATAATAATAGTAATAAAGCACTTTTAGGACATTTTACAGTTAATTGAGACGTAATAAGTTTGTTTAGATAATTTTATCCGATTCTGAAAAAATAAAGAGTAGAAAAATCGAATTTTCAACTTTGAATAAAAGTGCTTGATGCATAATTTATAGGTGCATAGGATCAAAAAGTAACTTTTAGAGGAATGTTTATCTGATGTTTGAATAATTTTTTGCATTTAGATTATTCGACATTTAAAGCTACTAAATAAATGAATAAATAAACCTTCTACCTACTTTAAGAAGTAACATAGCTTTATAAAAAGTGTAGCTAAATACCCGAGTGAATACCATTTGTGAAACAAGTTAGTAAAATGCAACTAAAATTCATTAGGGAAAAGAGAAACTCGAAACAGATCCCAGAAGATCCGCTTCGCGAAAACGTTGTGACATTAATTGGATATTATACGAGGCAATTCAACTTTTGCAGATCTACATCGCAGTTTTTTTTTCTTTTGAGCCGAAGTCAGTCGCTTCCGTTTCTGTCTCCGTTTGCTCATCCGTTCTATTCCCTGCTCCACCCTACTTTCTATCTGCCTGTGGAAATGCCATCGCGAATCTTTCTTCTTTTTTTCCGTACTCTTCTCTTCGATTCTGAAAAAGAAGCCAGAATTGAGGATGACGTATCCCACTACCACACCTGACAAAATCCTTCTAAAATCGACCCCAAATTCGATTTCGCACAGAGACCGATTCAAACTCGCAAGAGGATGTGAGATCCATGCAAATGGAATACCTCGCATTGTGAAATAGCAAAGGAACCAAATCTGACAAACTATGTGAACGTGAAAGCGAAAATAGATCCGTGATTCCAAATTCCAATACTCCTTTGTAATCCTATCAAGCACAGGGAAGGAATTTTTCAATTTTCTACGGGGACTGCACTTCTCCAAAAAGAAGTCAGTGATTTAGATATTTATTTTTAGAATCATTGAGGCGTAACTTCTTTCAAACATTTTCTACGAAATTCACATAACTAATTTGCAATTTGTTATAAGTTTTTCTCTTGAAGGTGCAAGAGTTTGAACTTTATATAAAAAGTGAAAAAAAGGTTTGAAATTCTTGTACTTAGACAATATCTTCTTAAACATATACAAAGTAATCATATGATCATAAAATATAAGCTTCATCACGATTCATTTTTTTCTCTGAAGGATAAAATTTAAAATTTTCAAAAATTTATCTTTAGAAATAGCAACCTTCACAGTCCCTATGGGATAAAAATAGGATACGAAGGATACTCTTTTCACGCTTAAAGGATACCACTTTTTACAAGAATAGGATACGATAAATTTTTCATAGGTATAGTTCAAAAAGTAAGGTTAATAATACCTCAGCAACGACATTTTCCAAACTTATAATTCATTTTCATATTTTATTCAAATCGATTACGTTTCGAAAACTAGCTGCTTTTCTTATCAGATTTCATATAGTTTTGTCGAGACTTTCCGAGATGAAGACAGAACATGTACTCCGTCTTCACATGAAACATTTTTTTACCAAATTTTTAATACGTAGCACAGTTTGAACAATGGTTTCTGTCGTTAAAAAAATGTCATAGTATGACACAGATTTTCTGCTTTGCAATTATGGAACTCACACACTAAGAACTAAAGATTTTAATTTTGAAAATAGGATGTCTTCTCGATTACCTATGTTATGATTATATTGATTCAATCTTAACTTACGGAAAAACTATATGAGATCTGATGAGGGAAACCATCTGGTTTTCGAAACGTAATCGATTTTAGTAAGATATGAAAATAAATTATTAGCCTGGAAGATGTCGCTGCTGAGGTCTCTTAACCTTACTTTTTGAACATTAAGTTTTCCCGCACGTGAAAAAAGGAAATTTCATTTTTCTAAATCATAGGTACCGTCAACCGGGGTAATTGTGGTGCAAAGTTTATGCTTTATAACTTAATAAATTTCATTTCTGTTTGTAATAAGACTTTCTGAACATTTTATAAACAATATTTTCAGAATATGCAGTAAAATCCCATTTAAAAAAATTCTTTAGAATAATAGCCTTGATCCATAATTACCCACCATGCTAATTTTTTTAAATACAAAAGTGACTGTTTGGAAAACCTGCTACCATTTTCTTTTTGTTCCCTCAGCACTTGACAACTTTTCTCTAGGGTACTTTAATACGCGGAAGGGCCTCAAATAACGGGAAAAATTCTCTAGCTATTTTTAAATGATGTTTTTAAATTTTCTGTTGAAAACAGTGGTCTGTCAAATATGAAATTATTTTTTATGGATCAGTATTCAAAAATCTGTCTAAATTCTTCAAGAGACTTTTCTAAACTACAAAAATATTATAAAAAATTGGGATCTATGAAAATATAAAAAGGATGAAAATAAACACTTTTTTACACACATTTTGCCAACACGCAAAATCAAGCTATTCATTAATATGTTGCTTCTGGTTTCACACGTGATTTTTGCATTTATTTCAAACCTACACTACTTTTTATCAAGAATTTCAGTTTCGAGAGTCTGAATTTAAAATTGCTAGAGTTTGAGTGTCATCAATTTAAACTTGTTTATTAAGGTTGAATATTTAAATCTAAAATTATTTAATTCTTAACATCATCAATTGAAAATTTTTTAATTTCAGACGATTTCAATTTCAAATTATTAAGTTTTGGCTGGTTCAAGTTTCAAATGACCAAAACATTAGAACTCAATTCTGAACGATTTTGAAAGATTTAAATTTGAAACGTCTTTCGATATTTAAATTTAAAACTGTTTGAGCATTAAGGCTTTAACTTTGAAATTGTCCAATCTGGATTTAAATTGGAACTTAAAGAATTTTATACAGTTACATTTTTTCAAATTCGAAACTCAAAATTATTCAAGTTCAAGAGCTTTCATTCAGAAATTGTCCAATTTTGAAAATTTGAATCTGAGATAGTTTGATTCTGAATGTTTTTAAATTGAAATTTAGGCTATCGACTGAAACTGAAGATAGGGTACTATAGGAAACAAATCTTGAGAACAGGGTACTTTAGGGACCACAGCTAAATATAGGGTACAAAAGGGGATGTAGGAACCGGTATGTGAGGCCTGAAATAGCCTAAAAGTATTTTGAAATGTGCTCCATTTTAGGTGTTGTTAGTAATTTTTTTAAAATTTGGAGTTTCCTCTCTTTTTTTGTCAGTATCTTCTCACAGCGTTAGGAGAATAAATTTTGTTGTGTATTCAAAAATCGTTCAATACTTTTTTTGAAAGATATGCGAAACATATGTGTGCGGGAAGTATATCATTTACAAAACATAAGTTCCTTAAAAAATAAAAAATCTACAAAAAGGGACCATCTGGTGCCATTTTAGAGCATGAATAATTTTGTTTGGACTTTCCTAATCGCTATTATAAAGAAGAAAAATTAAGGGAATGAGAGCACAGTATGGCAGTGTCCTTTAACTTAACTTTTCAAGACATTTAATTTACCACGTTTCATTTAATTAAAAAAAAGCACTTTAACAATTCCGAGAAAGTAGATAGTAATTAGCTGAATCTTATAGATCTGCATTGTGCATACACTATCCACGTTAATTTAAAAAACACCTCACGGAGACCTTCTAAAGAGCTCAGCCATAAGCATCGGCAAGGCGGTCATTAAAAGCGTTTGAACTTTTTAAAAAGTGCCGCCTCGCCAACGCCACCAGAGAGGGATGGTTTCCACCCCCTTTTGAAGGGTTTCCTGAGAGGACCCTAAAGACTCCACTCAATCCCTTTGAATGGCATATTGAAAATTCTACTTTTGAATCTAGTATAATGATGCCAAGTAACTTAAGTGCTTAAGGTACTTATTTCCACTTAGAATGCTGTAGGGTTTTATTATTATAAATAATATGTATACTCGGTTCTTTACACTAACGATTGGTACATAAATTTCTCAATTAAGTAATTGCAATAGCGTCGAATAATTGTACAAAAATGCTGTAACAATGCAAAATTTCTGAATACGGGGGAAATATAAATACTAGAGCACAGGTAGGTGTAAATACACTGGTTGAAATAGTAAAAATTAAAATTACAATTCGGTGTATACTAGCAAGGTTGCTACAACTCAGAGGTAATAGTTTCAGCTTTGGGTTTGTTTGTTACTATGTAAAAGTACAATAGAGAGTTAAAAGTGTGCGTCGAGTGTGACTGACTCATGTTATAACTTAAACAAATTTAGTTGAAATAAATATTATGAACGAATTCGTTTATGAGTTCAGCTTTATTCATAAAGAAAAACAAGAAAGTTAGTTTAATTATTCAGAAAAATAAACTTGTTTTTCAAAACCTTATCAATTTGGAGTTGTTTCACATATCATTTTTCATTAAGGTGAGTTTTTGTAAACAGAATTCATATTTACTTCACACCTGTAAAGATAATTCTTTATGTGCAAAAATCGTCTTCAAAATATATTTTTCAGTCTGAATTTTGTATTGAATCATTAAAGAAATGTTTGAAAAGTTGTTTGTATATTTCATCAGTTATCATAGAACTAAACACAACATATATTTTATTACAAAAGAACTTTTAGACCGAATCCGTTTCAAATCATACAGGCAACGCAACTTCAAGTAAGAGAATTATTGTTTTTCAAAGGAAATAAGATGATATGTATTTTACCGTCAAAAAATCATTTTTGCGAAGTTATAAGTATTTTACATTTTAGGGTTGTTTAAAAAAAAATTTTCTTCAAACCCTTATAACTTATGACCTAATTAGGATATTTAAGTTTTCTCTTCTGAGTCTGGTGCGGTTAATTGTTATCTTTCAAAATACGACAGAAAATTAACAAAATGTTTGAAAATTAACAAAATGGCGGCGGTTTTTCTGAAAATATTAAAAGACGATGGAATTTTCACATGATTCTTATAAGTAACGAAAGATTTGACAAAATGATAAGAAGAAGTTTGCTCATATTAAAAACATCTACAAATAATCTTGCATCGCTAGCGAGAAAAATTGAAAAACTCAATTTTTCGAAGAAAATTCTCGTAGCCATAAAAACGAGCATAAAAATGATTTAGCCTGCATAAGAGTCAAAGAATGTCTTCTTTATATAACCAGGACTTTTTAAAAATATTGGATAAATTAGAAAAATGAGTTTTTCCATACAATGAACTTTCCATGTTTTTAAAATTCAGCCAGAAAAATAAAGTCGAATTTAATAGAAAAACCAACTTTATTTATTTTATCCGATTGCGTTTAATTCGAGCTTGTATAAAGATGGCATTCGGTAAGTTTAATGCAGGCCAAATAATTTCTGAGGCCACGAGAATTTTTTTTCGAAAAAATGAATTTTTGAATTTTTCTTGCGAATTATACAGGATATCATAAAATACTAGAAGTTACTTTTTGTAGAGCATTTCACAGTAGACCAAGTTTCTTTAGCATTTTGTAGAATCTTTTGTTGTTTGTAAGAAAAATTTGAAAATTCAATTTTTCGAGAAAAAAATTCTGGTGGCCACAAAAATGGTCTAGTTCGAATGAAACTCACAGAATGTCTTCCTTATAGAAGTGCAAATTTAACAAAAAAATGGCAACAAATAAAAAGGTGGTCTCTTTAAGAAACTCGACTTTTAATATTTTCAGAAAAGCCGCCGTAATTTTGTTAACTTTCAAATTTTATTAATTTTCTGATGGATTTCGAAGAAGAACAATCTTAGCCTCCCCAGAGGCAGGAAAGAAAACTCAAATATCTCAATTAGGTCAAAAGTTATAGTAGTTTTGATTAAATTTTTTTTTAAACAACCCTGAAATTTCAAATACAGATTTTCTCTTTTTCGCAAAACACTAAAATACGTGTGGTCTTATCTTCATTGAAAACCAAAATATTTAAGAGGCGAATGATACTGTGACTAGAAGTTGCACTGACTGTATGATTTGAACAGGATTTGGTCCTATTTCCTTTTCAAGAAAAATACAAAATAAATTTAACAAAATTTCCTGATCGAAGTATTGGTGGGAGGCATCACGCAACGTGAAATTGATCAAATAATAATAAAATTATATTAAATGATTGAAGACAGCTGTCTTGCAATAGATGCTTTCATCATGTACTCTTATTAATGAAACAACTCCATTTGATAGAAAATAGAAATAACTTTGTTAGCACGTTTTTGTAAGTGATCATCAAGCATGGTAGAAGTTGACAATATTGCTTCAGAGTATTGATGTATGAACGTAAGAAAGAAAAATAGAGCACAGTCGAAGGAACAAATCTAAAAAAGAGACAAGAGGGATTTGCGGGCAGAGGCAAAGATCTGCAGTGAGACACAAGAGGCGGTGCAGAGACTGCAGAACACGGGTTGTGCTCTCCTAGACACCAAGTACTTTGTCTTTGTTGTCTTTCTTATTGTTGTCTGTTTGTCTCTAGTGCTTCCTCGCTCCGTATTACACTTAAGTGTAAACGCGAGGACCTGAAATTAAGTGATTAGTACGAGTCTGGCCAAGATCCTGCGCCTGAGAAAAGAAACTAGACAGTCATCCTGATCTATTTCTACATTCTATCTCATGAGGGACGCTTGTAAAATTCTCTAGAGGTCCTTGCTCTAGACAAAAATCTAGAATCCACAACCTAGATCTATAATATTTTCTCGTTAGCCGCAAGATCTCTGCCGAAAGATCGTTCAGGGATGCACAACACAGATGTGTAGTATGATTTGTATCGAAGCAAAGGTACAAGAAAAATTAAGTCTTGATTTGTGCAGATTCACAACTAAACTAAAAAGTTGCTCAAAGTGTATACCCAAGCCTTTTATATAATTATGCCAAAGCAAAATCCAATCCTCAAAAAGGAATATCTTTCAACTCCGCTGGGATTCGAGTCCAGGACCTTTTGTTTGCCGAACGACTGCTCTACTAGCTGAGCTACGGAAGGGTCTTCTTAGTGACGTAAAAATATTTCCGAGATTGATTAGTTAAATGAGCTGGTACGATGGATTTCTGGTTTGTGGATGGTATAATGGAATTTTTTATCAGAACTGACCAGAATGACTAAAATGAGAATCTTAGATAAAAATTTTTTAAAGAGGTTGCTTAATAAATAAATACCAGTTTATGTCACCCTTGTTCAAGCAGGTAGAACAATTTTAGAACAGGTACAGACTTGGAATATTCTGAGAAACATAAATGTGCGTCCTAAGTGAATTTCTCTTTCACAATTATATCTCTTCTTATGGTTCAAATAATACTACCATATTTGGGTACCTCCATTTTATAATCTCCTATCTGTGGTTAGCAGTCTAAATGCGGTGCTAGGGACTAACACAAAATAAGATTGGAGAGTTTAGACTGCTAACCCCAGAAAGGAGAGTATAGCATGGAGGTACCGATTTGCTGAGACAAAATTATGTTACCTAATTTCCAAAGTACACCTCAAAATACCATGAAATTTAATTCAGATTTGTCCCGCGATTCAAGCCCAGCAAACACATTCTGTAACTGTTCTAGTTCCAAAAACTAACAGTGTTCTATAACAATATTATTACAAGATGGTGACAGAACTGTTCTAGAACAGAAAGGTAACAGTGTCCTCGATCACTGTGACACTATTGTGACAGAACTGTTCTAGATCTATGTGATAGTACTGTTCTGTGACAGTTGTTATGGAACAGTTCTAGAACAAACCGATCACAGACGTTCTATAACATTTGTTCCAAGTTTGTTCTAGAAATGTGGCGTAACGGTGTTATGTCGACCTTCTCGAACGCTGTTACGAATGTGTTCTAGAATAAATTAAGAACAAAAATTAGGAACTATTACACAACAGTTGTTATAAAACTATTCCAGAACTAACCAATCACAGGCGTTCTATGTTCTATGTTACAACTTTGATCGAGAACTGAGCCATGAGAATGTTACATCAACAATCTATAGAACACTATTACAATTGAATTCTTCAAATCAACTATTAAATAACCTTTATTATTACTTATAACGGAAAGAAAGAATTGTACTACCGTAATGTCTTTTATAAGCACAATTTATTTGAAAAGAAGCAACGCAGCTATACTTTTGTAATTATGTTAAAAACATAAATATTCTTCAACAGAACACATTATATTTTTCCACACTATGTAAACTATCTCTCCGTATAATATTCATGTAAAACACTCAAGTAAATAGCGAAAATTTATCTAAAAATACTTTAATTTATAATAATCCAGCCGCCACTAATTCTTCTGTATATATAAACTAAGATGTCTAGAGGGTAACTTAAGTTTAAAATGTCGAGAAGAGCCCTCTGATTATATATATCCAGGAAACTTTTTCGAAAAGTCGGTCTTTAATTGTTTACACAAGTTTTTAAAAAGAAATACACTATTTATGATAAAAAATTCCGTAAAATATTTTTCAAAACGCTAATACTAAGATAAGAATTTTTTCTGCTTACACTTTTTTTTACCATCAGCCATTTTCAAGTTATAGCGTTATAATCAATTCAATTTGCACTAAAACTGACATATTTGCAGGTAGATATCTCAGCACCTATTGGACAAAAAATGTAAAAAAAATGCAAATAGCTTTTCAAAACACGTGCTCCACAGAGGAAAATGATATTTCAAAGGGTTGATTGTATAAAAACAGTGTAAACAGAAAGAAGCCTTGTCTTGGTTCAAATTTCAAACCTTCTGACAATTATTTGACAGAATATTTTCTTCATAAATAATGTATTTGAGTGGAAAAACTTTTTTAAAATATTTAACGACCAACTTTTCAAGAAAGTACACTGGAGTTGTAGAATTGATCTAAAGTTATTACAGAACGTTCGAGAGAGAGAGAGATCTAGCATTGTTCTACAATTGTTACAGAAGATGTATAACCGAGTTCTACATTTGTTCCACAATTGTTATAGAACGTGTGTCACAGCGTTCCAGAATTGTTACAGAATTGTTACAGAGTATGGGTGATGACATTGTTACTCGCTGAGTACTAGCCTATTACTAGCCTGTTCTAGAGCATGTTCTTTTATGTTCTAGAAAATGACAGATTCGTTCTGTTACCATGTTTGCTGGGACAGGACAATTATTTGAAATTAAAATACCTAATAACTTACTCTGAAGAAGCGATTCAATAAATTCATTAGGTGCGAAGTCTTCTTAACTGTATTTATTTATAGTCATTGTCGTCTCCATACCATGGCTAAAAAAATTTCAGACTGAAGGGTTAATAGTGTCAATTATTACTTTGCTGGTTGATAGCTTGAATGACGGGTTTATAGTGGGACATTGACATTGGATACACACTCTGAGCATATATTTTCTTTCCTTACCGCGAGTCCACAATTAAGTTTTATGAATTTTGTAATTTTATAATTCTCATATTAAAAAAAATATTATTATCAACTGAATCTATTCTATCTTCATTACTTTCATATTCCCTTTGATTCGATACTGACAGAGAGATTGAGTGCAAACAGTAGGCAGACACGTGCCGCAGGTCTCTGAATCCTGTTGCTGAGACGATAGATGATCACGTGAACATTCCAATCTCGAGGCTTGTGAGAACATTGATATTGACATGTAATGAGATGGGTTCTGTCAGGCGCGAATGTGTTATGAGCGTGCCGGCTATGCCGATGTAAACTTTACCTGATTTCGATCAATCAGTGATTTTCTCAGGACATTGAGGATTTAGGGATTGTTAGTCGAATCAAAGAATCCTTTCGTGTATCATATTTTTAAATACAATTTGAAAATTTCTTCTAAAACTTGAACTGAATAAGTATAATCCTTTTAGTGGTTCTTATTCGAGGCACAAGTTTTATCAGCAAAAGTATCTGAAAAAGTTTGGAAATTGAGAATGTACACGAGAATAATTTTATTTTTCGAGGCTGCCGTTACTGCAATGCAGTAAAATTGAATCTTGTATGTAAATCTCCTGTTTACGATGCAGTGTTGGAAATGTTGGAAAACTAATGTAGTTGGCAGAAGCTGAAAGAGTATAAAAAGCTTATTTCAAATAGATGGATAATATTGTTTCTCTTGTTAAGTAAAATAAAATATGATTATTTTTAAGTTCAATATTAAGTTGGAATCAAAAGTATTTTTCTTAAACCAAGATCTTGAGAACATCCTTCTTCTCTTAAATATCTTGAATCTGCTAGCGTATGAAATTTTTATGGGCAACGTCTATCATTCTGGTTGAGAAACGTACACTAAACTTTTAGATTCAGTTTTAGTATTGGGCAAGGACTACTAAAAAGCACAATATTCAGGAAACGTTGGCAGGGAAGACGTATCGATTTCCCAAGGCGAACTTGAATATAATTGACGACGATGAATCGCAGTATCGAATACAGAATAAATGACTTGAAATAAATATTCTATAGATAGCTCAAGAGGATGATGTGAATGAAAAATATACAAGGGTTCTAAAGAGAAATTATTCTTTTTTAAGAGCGGAAATATTTCAGAGGATATGTGTGTACAATTTTTCAAAAGGAAAATCCCGTTTGAAAATGAAATTTTAATTATTGCCACAAGACGATAACAATTTTTTTCCTACCTCAATGTGCTACATATATTTCTGTTTTTCCGCTTGGACTGGAAGTGTCCAGATCGTTTATTATTTCAAAAACTAAAATATTAATTTGACTGTATAGAAATTCGAATATTTGACAGCTTCCACATTTTTCAGCACTAATGTTAAAATTTACTAGAAATCAATAGAATTCGCTTAAATTGAATGGAAATAACCAGAATTAGATAATATTCACTGGAATTCAATATAATTCACTGAAATTTCATAGAACTTGCTTAAGTTCAATAAAATTCACTTAAATTCCATAGAACTCGCTGAAAATCAAGGAGTTCGACTTTGCAGACCTACAAAGCCCCTATTCGAAGATGGCTTCGTTGGTGTGAGAAGCAAAATATTAATGCTAGGTCTCCACAGGGTAAGGATTTGGCCAGGTTCTTAGCAGACTTATTTATCACTGAGAAGTCGTATCAATTCTTTCACATTCAGACGAATTTTACATGAATTCACAAGCATACATTTAGTTAACTTAACTCAAATTTATTTCAATTAATTTTAATTCCACTGACTTCAATTGCATTGACTTAACCTCTCCTTGAATTCAATGAAATTAATTGTCCAATAATGCAATTTCATTTACCTTCACTCAGGTAAATTTACTCTGATTTCACTAGAATTTATGATACAATGCGTGATTTGAATTTCTTTAATCAAAAATAACATGAAGCTCAGTTTGATGAATCCTGAAAAATTGTCGGGGCTGGAAAAGGTGATGGACTAGTCGTTCCGAAATTTAGGGACGATTAGCCGAACTTATAAAAACTATTTGAATACTCATCCCAAATTACGAGCCGACGAGACACTTCCTAAAATCTAAGCATCAAATTTCAAAAATTATTTTATCAGGTACTCTAGTGATTTTATTTGCAATGGATTACAATCGTTAAAAAATTAGTTCACGAGATATGCTCGACGCGTGGATTGATGGAGAATTTTATGACCGAAGTAATGGGGAGAGAATAATAGCATAAAAACTGTAGCTGTATTGCCGAAATGGATGTGATGCATTATAGGCTTTTACGATCACTTTTAAAACACGGAAATAGTTCCAACATCAAATTGAGTCGTTAAGAGAAGCGAGGATACAGTTGGTACTTTCAATCGCTAATAGGAATCAGAGAAATGCAAAGAATTAATTTTTCAAATGGATGATAGAATAAAGAATGGAGAAAATATTTTAAAGTAGAATTCAAATCCGATTTCCTGCTATTATAAAAGTACTTTTTCCTGCCCCGGGAATAATCTCTCCTTTCGCCAGTAAAGAATGGACATACAGAGAGAGAAAGAACTCAATGGGAAAAGGGTTCGTAAAGTCAAGTTTACGGGAGTTTGGAGAATGTTAAAAAAGGAAACACCTCTGCTATCTTACGAATAAAAGCTTGATGAGAGACTTTATGGCTCGACTCACTAAGGAGAGGTAACATAACGCCTTCGAAGGCGAGTAATAAAGCTCGTGTGCATCAAAATAATTAGGGGCAGACTTTGGAACGTCGCTTCGGAACTATAATTCAGTCACCGTTGCTAACTTTAGTGAGTAATTTTATTACAGACATCTTCACTGCATTCAGACAGATTCTGTAATAGAGGTAGTTACTTGGATTAGGAAGTAATTTTTCTTGCAATACCTGTCACATAAATTTCAATCTACTGAGGTCATAAACAATTTATCTTCGAAAGCCTCAAAAACAAATGGGAATTTGAAAAAAAACTGTCTATTCAGCTTGCCAACTATATCAAAATTTGCATCATTAGCAAAGTATAGAGCAATGTAGCTTAATTTATTTTTAAATTTAAGTTCCTTTAATTTGAATTTCGTCAAATTTTGTGAATACTGCAGGTACGTTAAGGAACCAGATAAAATACTGATAAAACCTGTCAGTCCTAAAGATGAAAACAATGTCGTTGATTTGCTGATCCGAAATATTTACTAACGGAGATATTTTATTGAATAAATAAGGAAGCCATATATTGCCAATATATGAAACAAAATAAAATAAGGTTCCATGGAAGTCGAGATGGAAGTTTATGCAGAATAGAGTGACCCAAAAAAACTAAACCCAAAATGATTAAAACTTTCAAGTAATGTTGATTTCTGTGAAAATAGCACGTGTTGACAAGAAACCCAACCAAACGCTATAGACAATAAAGTTGGACTCAATTAGACCAATAATACTCTCGTTAAACCAGAGCTTGTACTAATAAATTTTTAATACTACCCGACTGCCCCATCCACCCTCTTTATGTGTCTGGCAAGCAAAAAAAAGATCCATACTCATAACCATACTTATAAATTTATTTGAATTTCAATACTACACAAACTTTATATTTAAAAGTATCCACTTTGAAGAATTTCACTTTATAGAATTGAAATACATTGTGCATTGTGAAAATTTTATATGCAATTTTTTGAACCCTTTAGTACTTAAATGTCTTAAAAGGATATAAGAAAGCAAAAAATTTTATATTTGCAGAAAAACAAAATACAATATTTCAACCCCTCTGAAGGGTAGTTATTAAAGTTCGAGGGTAGTATTATTGGTCTAATGGAGCCAAATTTTTGTTCCCTAGCATCTGATATCATGGGTTGTGTTTCTTTAAAAGTGAAAGAAAAATATGCATTTTTTCACCGAATGGAACAAGTATAAAGGGTGAGTGATCAAAAAAAGAACAATTAGTTTTTTTGGGTCCCCTAATATATGATTGCGTTATTGCATCCGACAGTTTAATTCTACTTATTTTTCGAAATGCAATAAATCATACATATACGTACTGAACCTGAATAAACTAAACAATATCGCAAAATTTCTTCATGCATATTGTATCAAGTATGAACCATTAAATTCCACTTCTGCTTTGAAAATCTTAACTGCCTGCCAGCCGAGTTACGCGCCAGACTACCCATACAAATAATATATTTCTCTCGACTCCCGGGAGGCAGCGTTTCATTGTTGCATTAAATTCCGTGAGTGAGACCATTAGTTCCTCGATTGCGGTGAAACGTGAATTGAGTTTTTATATACATTCACATGAAAATTCTGCGAAACTTTACCGTTTCTCGAGACGTTGGAAATGGAATGACTCTGCAGTACCGGGCTATCCCATAAATTATGAATTCTTTGCATGTATAAGTGAATTAGGCAGAGATGGAAACAGAGAACAATATATAGAAAGAGAAATAGAGAGAAGAACAGAAGTTGGGATGAGAAGGCATAGTATTCGCGTGCTTGATATGTCAGTTGACGCGCTTCATCACGTGGACGTGACGCATGCCACAGAGAATAGGCCAAGCCAAACTGATTTCAAAGGGGATGATATTGTTTTGACATGCCCGTGCCGTGTGGATGTAATCATCATCATGTGCTCCATAATCCAATACCAAAGAGTAAATCCCCTGGTATTATCCTTTAAGTATTCAACATTTACTCAAACCCACCAGAGAATTTCACCGTGTTTAGTGAAATGTCGATTTTCTCTTTTTCATTTGCAGCTTTGAACTTTCCTCAAGAGACGCGATCTAGTTGGCTTTCAGTCAGAGCTTCGTAATATAATTACAAGCTGCAAATCAACACTGATGAACGCTGTGAGCAATTATTTAAAACTCGTGTCTAACAGAACGTAGTTTTTCTACCAAGGAAATTCTGCTGATGAACAACTTGTACTGTTTGCAACTGGATAAAATTGAATCATCAGAAAAGTTGGGATTATGTTCTTCCTTGAATTTAACAATTTATAGTGGTAGAAAATCAGCGCATTCCAAATGACAAGTTTTTCCCCTTTTTCTTTGTGTCATTATTTGAGGTTGTATAAAGATCATGGTTATTAGAGACGCAATTAGCTTGATGATGAGTAATAGCATCAGGAACAGGTTCATTTATTTTATCTTAGGTACATATATGGTGTTTTCCTAAGGTTGTATAGTTAATAATCGATTGCTTCAAATTGGATGGAAGGAATATTGTGATGGATTCTTTGGCGATAAAACTGTCTGCAGTCAAATATACTATGGCTATTGGAGAGTCTTTCTGTTATTGAACTTTTTTATGGGCCTAAGTTCTGGAAGTAGGTTGTAAAAATTTGGAGAAAAAAATGTCTGCAATTTTCTAGTACTTTCGATTGAAAAAATTCTTCAATAGCAACATGTACTTTGAACTTTTTCCCGTATTTTCGTCCTATTTTAGCGGGATCTTTCTGTGACACGAATCCTATGGGATACGTATAAAAATCTAGAAAACAAATAAAATGGGAGCTTTTAAATACTTTTCCCCCTCTTTGAGATCGTCAAAATTTTAAGGAAAATTGGAACTTTAGTGCTGATTTGCCCTACACAGCACTTCAGTCTGACTTTATTCAGAATCTTGACGGGATTGCGATGAAACTTTCGTTTACTCGAGTTGTAAGTTCTGAGCTGAATTGTACTGGTTGTTTTTAAAATTTTTTTTGGGAAGTGGTAGTTTTGTATTTTCCGTTAGTGCCGGAAGTGGGCACTTGTCACACATACTATTTTTTGAAACAACTGAGTGCGAAGTGTACAAATAACTGGCCGATTTCATTCGCACACGGTTAGGTGTGCGCGAATAAATTCCTCCATAACATTTTAGAATTGGGCACTTCGCGCAAGCTACACAGGCACGAGATACTGACCTTCGCATGCAGTTACACTCAACTCTGGATTGAAGTTACCTAGCTTTATGTCCTTCCTAGAATGTCTGTCGGCTCGCATTCGTGGATGAAGGGATCGAAGACGCCAAGAGAGAGGGTGGCCGTCGCCTCGCATTTGTGGATAAGGGGTCCGAGGGGCCGAGAGAGAGCCGCGCAAGCTCAGCGGAGTTACCAGTTCCCCCTGACTGTTCACATCATAGAAATTCTTGGAACCGAGTCACGGCCATCGAGACCATAACCGATCCTGGCCATAAATCCAGAGTTGAGTGTATTTCTTAATAGTCTATTGTATAACAAGTGAGAGAAGTTTTCTATTCCACGAGTGTTACAAACTTCACACGAGTGGAATAGCTTCGCGCACGTGTTACACACGATATTTTTGCAGAAAGTACAGGTAAATGGCGATTTTCCATGTCTGTAAAGTGTGCGCGCAAAGTGCCAGATTCCTCTACTGTGAGATTATTTCACAGAAGAGGAGATAATCTGACAGAAGAGGAATATGGCAGTTTGCGCACACTTTACAGACACGAAATGTTGCCATTTTCATAAAATTTCATTTCATTTTCAATAAATACCAGGTCGAACACAGAATCCAATAATTCCGTCATTTGACAGAAACTTCGTGTCTGGGTGGCGTGTGGCCCATTCGAATCCTGCACGAAATTTAGGGAAACTGTTAAACTTCACTACCCAACCATTACCAGACTGGAGGTTCTAATGAACTTTAGGATAAATATTAAACTCGTCGTATCTTGCCCTTTTCTTTTCTAACCAAGGCATACCCATAGCCAGTGGACCTTGTCAAAATACTGGGAAACCTAACCTCCAAGGTGGACGGAAGTTGGAACTCTCGACGTGTATTATTGAAGCGGCCCCTGTTACCCTCGCTTCGAGTGCACGTACCGGGAGAAGTACTGGACGAACCCATTCTGTGTTCGACCATATTATTGCGAGCAGTAGTTCTGTGAAAAATTAATTATTCGGCAAGACTTTTACCAAGCCGTCTCGAAACGGAGATTATTAGAGCCATCAGGCGTCTTGAGATTTTAGATTGGGCAAGACCCACCTTCTTATATAATTCCTAGTAGGCATTACTGATTTTGGGGTTTGTGTTAGATTCGTGAATAATCGTAGCTGTTGCAAGACGGCGGCGTCCTTGACCTGCCCTTCTAACATGATCATAGACATGTTAGAACAACGTTTCCATTGTGGAAAATTAATAAAGTTTCGGTGTGGTTTAAATGCGAATTCTGATTTGTTTCGAGATGTCGTATATTTAAATTACGATAGAGTTGAGCCGTCCTTCTGGCGTAACCGTACTTGTTAAACATTCGTCAGCAATAAATTGTAAGAGGCCGTATGGTCGTAATTGGTTAACCTTTTACTGGTTCCAACTTTAGTGTAAGGTGATTCTGCCATTCTAATGAGTACGTTTTTTGTAACCAGTACCCAGAAGGCCGTCACATTTATTCAGCATGGATGATTCACTACCCCTTACTCCACCCCTTTTTGTACTGGGCTATCGGCCGATTCAAATTAAATATTCTTTGCACAGAAAAAGTTTGGTACGCCAGACGTACCTATAGGTACAACAGCCGCGCCAAACGCTAGGACGAATCTTATACTTTCATTCGGAGCAGTTGCTGTCCCGTTTTCTGACAGCAGCTATACTTCTGCGGCGCAAACGCTGTACCAGTGGCAAAGTACAACCGTTCTTCCCGTTTTCGGGACTACCCAGTGAACCACGGAGTTTTTTATGAGTTCACAGAGAGTTAATCTGAAAGTTCACCATGAGTTCACCTGGAGTT